>QZGG01002141.1:0-44209 GCA_006409495.1 Sedum album
TTTGCCTGATGAGGTGTGGCATGAGCTTGATGTTGCTAGTCAAAACTCAATCTTTGTTCGGTTATGTAATGGAAGAAATTTCAACAAGGAGGTCATGGCTATGTTTGTCAAGCGTGCATGATAAATCCAAGAATCGCTGACTATCTCAGAGGTTGCTAGTAGTTCTATAAAAGTTAGTTTTACTCGAGCGGAAGATCAAGGTGGTCCTTGGTTATTTCAATGATGGATGTTGATTCTTGCTAGGTGCATTGGTGATCTTGTCGTTGTTGATGACTTGAAGGATGCGGTATTATGTTTATGCGGTATAATCTCCCAACGGGTATGATGAATATAAAGTATTTGGATATACTGATTGATTTTGCGAAGGTCTTGGAGGTGCAATCGAGTTCTTCATTCACATTTTATGGAGTTGAGCGCAAGATATATGTTCGAGTTAAGCTTCAGTATAACATAAAGGATCCTTTAGTGACTAAATTTTTCATCAGGCATAGGTTGAGAGAGCCGTTACAAATTAATATCAAGTATGAAAGAATGCCTAAGATGTGTTTCAAATGTGGTTTGATAACCCATTTGCGACACGAGTGTCCGTTGAGGGATGATGGTGTCACCAAGGATAGATGTGCTCCCGATATGCATGCTGAGTTAATGGGTAATAATTCAATGTCTACTACATCTAATGAACGTGGAAATATTGGTGATACAACTTTTGAATCAGAATTACTACCGAAAAGGTCGCCAGACATGCATGTAGATGACTTGCAATTAGCTCTGATTTAATGACGTTACTGATGTGCCTAACTTGACAAGTGGTAATATGGAAATCTTACAAAATCCGATTAATCATGATCTGCTACCTACTTCGGAGAATGTTGTAGTGGAGATGGCTGGAGAAAGCCACGTGGAGCACATGCAGGGAACCCAATTGGAGGTGAGGGGTTACAATATACTCCCTCCGTCCCATTATTATTGTCTCATTTCATTTTTGATTGTCATAAAATTATATTCCCATTTCTAAATCTTACCATAAATGGACATATCATCTTTAGTTTTCCTCCACATATTTCTCTTCTCTCTTCCTTTTTCATCACTTATTATCTTCGAATCACTTTTTTTTCTTTCATCACCACACAACTATTTATTTTACTTAGTTTTTCTTTCATTCCTTAAAAACGTGCAAAGAACCAAATGGAACATAAATTATGGGACGGAGGGAGTAGACCTGTTCAAGTTCGGGTTCGGGCCAGGTTAGACCGGGTAATTATTAAAAAAATTAACCATGAATTCGGACCGGGCTAAACCCGCCCGGTGTATTCGGGCCAAAAGTTGTGTCCATATCCGACCCGTTTATCGGATCGGCTTACCCGTCGGGCCAAAAAGCCCTAATTACAAATATCAAACTTTTATTATTTGGATTATATCGAATAAAAATAAAATATTTTTAAAATAAAATGCTCATAAATTGTATTGACTACTATATTTTTATTGACACAAATAATACATAATATTTTAGAATGATGCAACAATATATTTTCAAAATAATGTGAATGAAATTTACGTAATTAAATTTACTTAAGTAATATTTTTTCATATTGATAATTATTTCATATAAATATAACACATATATTGTCATATAATTGAAAGATGCATATTATAATTATTAGATTTTTTACTTTATGAATTTTTTTTGTCAGGTAACGAGCGGGTTTTTTAACCCGGTTCGGGCCTAAATACGTGTCAGTATTGATAAAACGGTTCGGACCGGGCTAGCCCGTCGGGTGAAATTATGTGTCCAAGTCCGCTAATTTGACCGGGCGGACTAGGCGGGTCGGGCGGGCCAACTCGGATTTGAACAGGTCTAGGAGGGAGTAATAAAGAAGTGGTGCAATGGAGATAAACTAGATGAACTAAAAATTTATAAATTGGGTCGTTCCAATTTTGGGCTTCCAGTTCGGCCTGATGTGCTTCGGGATGAATCCTGCCAAGCGGGTTTGTTGTCTAATTTCTCTATCAAGACGAAGAAGATTGCGTGGAGTCAAAATATTGATGGATGTTGTCCGACTTCATCGTCAAGGGAAGAAAGTTATTCAGCCGGTTGAGTATCAGGCTGAGGAGGAGGAATACCTTCATATCACCGGTAATTGAGATTTCAAACTGTCGTTTAAATCTCATCATTTGGAACAGGACGAAGACATCCATGAAGGAAGGTTGGATCTTATTCGGACAAATTTCGATTCTCATCCTCTGCCATTACCAACCTCATGAATTCATATTCGCGAGCCTTTAATTGAAAACCAGGTGGCTGTAAGATTCAAGCTTGTCATCATCTTCGTCATCCGTCCATTGCGGTGTGAAGAACAAGTCAATTTTTCAATGCGATGGTGATTCTAGTAGAATGGAGGTTGGTTTTGAGGGAAAACGAGATCATATTTCCACATCGACAGAGGCTGCAGGTCAGCCCTGCCGCAAGCCATGAATCTATTATGCTGGAACTGCCGGGGTTTGGAGAACCCGCGTGCAGTTCGAAGTCTGTTGGATGTTGTTGCAGCCATTAAACCCCAACAATAAGGCCTAATGGAAACTAAGGTCAATCAACAAAGAATGGAATTAATAAGATGTAGACCTGGATTTGAAGGTTGTTTTTCAGTAGACAGTAGAGGGAAATCTGGAGGATCGCCGCTTCTTTGGAAAAATGGTATTGACTTGTCTATTTCAAATTATTCGAGATATCATATCCACCGTTCTCTAACATTACCTGAGCGTACGAAAATCGAGCTAACATTGTTTTATGGTCATCTTGTATCCGGAAAACGTTTTATGAGTTGGAAGACGGTTTTAAGTGTCATGGGCGATTTTAATGAGGTCCTAAGTGTTAAGGATATATCTCGAGTCGCTGGAAGACGGTATAATCAAATTTCGGAGTTTCGAAATGTTATTCAACAGAGTAATTTTTTGATGCAGATATTCGAGATTCAAATATACGTTTTCAAATAAAAGAAAGGGGATTCAGGAGTTCAAAGCGAGATTTGATAGGGTGCTGGTGAATGACAAGTGTAAAGATTTGGCATTTAATATCAAGGTTAGTCATCAGTTTGCCTACACATCTGATCATTGTACTGTGTTGATGCAACTAAATAATTGTTCTTTGAAGCGCGTTAAGCGTTTTAGATTTGAGGCTATGTGGATTAGGAAGTCTGATTTTGGTGAGCTTGTGAATGACCTGTGGCGTAATCAGTCCAGTTCTTGTATGCTGAATGTTAAATTGAAAATTTTGGGTTCACAATTATTTCAGTGGATTAATTAAGAGTTTGGCTTTTGTGGATAAGAAAATAGCAGATTTAAAGTACAAAATTCAGTGGTGTAGATCTCGATTTCGAACGTCAAATATCGAAATGAAGAAGAAGCAGTGGATTAATGAATTAGATGAATGGAAGCATAGGGAAGAAGTCTTATGGAAACAGAGATCCCGTGCAAATTGGATTATGGAGGGCGATAGGAACACAAGGCTCTTTCATGCAACAACTTCTAAAAGAATAAGAGTCAACAACATTTCAAAACTCCGTATGCCTAATGGAGAGTTCATAAGAGGTCATAATAAAATGCAGAAAGTCGATGTTGATTATTTTAAAGAATTGTTTGAATCTTCTGTTGACTCTTGGTCTATGAAATGGGATGAGGCGATGAGTATTGTTCCCAATTTAATATATTCAGACCAGAATGCTTGTTTAGAGGCTGACTGTACAGAAGAGGAGGTTAAAAGGGCTTTGTTTCAAATGGATCCTTGTAAAGCGTCAGGGTTGGATGGCTTCTCCATCTTATTTTCCATAAGTTTTGGAATGTGGTTTGAACTGATTTTGTGCGGGCTGCTTTGAATTTATAAACTTTGGAATTTGGGATAGTAGAAACAATGAAACTGAGATTGTGTAATTGCCATAGTCTAAAACCGCTTTTTCTATGCAGGAATTTAGGTCGATAAGTCTGTGTGGCGTGCTTTCAAAGGTGGTGTCAAAGCAATAATTAATCGTCTCCAAGGTATTCTTCCAGCTATTATTTCTGTTGAGCAATCAGCTTTTGTGAAGGGTCGGTTTATTACTGACAATTTTATTATTGTCCATGAGCTTATTCATTTTATTTCTAAGAATGCCTGTAAGAAGGCGGCATATGCTTGTCTTAAACTGGATACATCAAAGGCTTATGATAGGATTGAATGGTGTTTCCTTGAGAGGATGTTGTTGAACCTGGTGTTTAGTGGTAGTTGGGTCGATAGAATAATGTTGTTTGTAAGGTCTGTGTCTACAAAATTCGCTTGAATGGTTGTTTAACTGAGTCTTTTTACCACAAAGAGAATTGCGGCAAGGAGATCCAATGTCGCCTTATCTTTTTATTATATGTGTTGAGTGGTTAGGTTTTATGATGAAAAATCTGTTGAGACAAAAGTTTATCACGGGGATACAAATTTGTAGATGTGCACCTCTCATATCTCACTTATTTTTTGCAGACGACGGTATTTTCTTCTTCAATGTTGAGGATAATACAGCGGTGTACTTTCAGCAAGCTTTTGACAGGTATGAGAAAATATTTGGATAGAAAATCAATTTTGAAAAGTTTGCTATAGTCTTCAGTAAAAACTCTGATAGAAAATGATCAAGATCACAATAGCTTTAATTCCATTATCAAGAAGTTCCACAATATTTACATTTAGACTCATCATTAATAGAAACAAAAGCTTCCATTTGAGTCATTTCAAATGCTAAACCAATCTCAACTCCACCTTCTTCCCCAACATTTTCCGCAATTGAAATAGCATTTGATACATCGATGGACACAACCTCCACCTTAACCGGCCTTCCCCATCCAAAATCTAGACTATAAACACCAAGCCGCGGAGACCCTGCTACAGTAATAACACTTCCAGCGATACTAAAATAGTTAGATAACCAGTTCTCAGCACCATTCAGAGCTCCGTCCAATTCAAGACTTTTAATTTTGTACCCTAACACTCTCACAGCCACTACGAGCCCATCGTCACTTTCCAAATCAGCCCTCTTCGCCGTTGCGTAACATCCGTAAGCTAAACAATTTCCAAAGTATTCCAAAGGCACAATGGACTTAAACTCGTAGCGATCCCTACAGTCGACTACTTGACCAAAATGGCATAAATCTGTTGCACTCACATTCGATTTCTTAACAGCTCTTTCGGACTTGATCCAGTTGACCCAAATAAAAGAACATATCAACACATGTGTTGATAAATGCATCTCCTCATTTCCAATTTGCTTCGATATCCATAACCTCATGTTTTGAATCTCGCGCTTAGTGATCACAAATGTACCTCTGACTCTAACCTCTTTTTCCGCATCTTGTTTCTCATTTACTTGTTTTAGTGCAAATATTTCTTTCAAGCAGGAATCTAAAATAGTACCATTTGGGTCCATCAGACTCCTGTCGAAAACAGGCATGATCGTGTTCTCCGGAACAACACATCCATTTCTACAAATCGATGCCCATGTATTCAAAAATGCAGCAATACTTTTCCCATCAGCTACAACATGTTTATACGTGATCCCCAAGCAAATTCCACAATCCGGAAAAATAGTTACTTGAAGAGCCAAAACCGAAGTCTTTTTAGTCAACTCATCTACAACCAAATCAGGCACTAATGGATGAAACTCAGTGACATTTATCGCCCTTCTCTTGTCAGTCCCAACAATATGATCAAAATCGAAAGACCCGGTTTCGGCTTCGACTATCTTAAGCTTCACAGAACAGCCATCTTCGCAAATAATGTAAGGCCTGGAAGTGGGGTGTGTAGGCGGAGTGAAACTACCAGCTAAAGGGAAGAAGATTTGAAGTGATTTGGAAAGTGAGTTTTTGAGGTTAGGGAAGTATGAATCGAGAAAATGGTGAGTGGAGATTGAAGGGATTTTGTATAGGAAAATTCTTTGGGTGTTGGAAAATGGGATCCAAAAAGCATCTGAGTAAGTGAGTGGCAGAGTTTTGGGGGTGGCAGAGTTTTGGGGGTGGCAGAGTTTGGAGGGAGGCTTATGTTGTGTGTTTCAACTGCTCTGAGTTTCATGGTTGCACTTGCAGACATGGAGATGTAGTGATTCTTTCCTTAGGTGGGATTCAACAGCAGATTTGGAGTTATAAGAAGTGCAGAAATGAATGATTGAGCAAGTGAGTTTCAAGAGAAGTTGAGACCAGAACGTGTCTTTTTTTATATAGAAAGAGTTTTCAATTTGGTGATTGTTTAAGGTATCGCCGTTGGTGCAAGGTTTTTTTGATTACATTGGTACATTACAAGCTCAATTCGAGCATTACAAATCACTATCAAAACTATAACCTTCATTCGAAACTAAACCATTACATGACCTCCAACCGAAACTATTATATAGGAAAGACTCCACCACATGGGGAGTAGGAAAGGGAATAGAAAATGCCTCCTTCAAGGCAAGAATAATTGGTGAGGCCATGGAGTGAACCCATGACCTTTAGGACAAAGAGTTTATGAAGACTCCTTGCCAACCACTAGGCCACCACCCTAGTGGTTCCGTTGGTGCAAGGTTGTGGAAGCCTGGAAGGCATATAATATAGAGCGCTCATCTTACTAATAATAATCAAATATATGAGATTTAACTTAAAATAATTGTCAAATTTAATAGTTACGTATTTTTTGTAAATACAATCGCTTAATTTAATTAAATAATAATTTTCTATCAATAGTTAGACTAATTAAATCAAACATTAAGACTTAACCCTTCATTTTCACAAAACATGATGTCACCCTATATCTTAGTATTATTTTAATTTTCTTACACATTGAATGACACACCTTTAATGCAAATTCTGACAATTAAATAAAGTGCACATTGTCAACCGTTGGATCAAATTAATCCAACGGTTGAACATGGGGTCGTAGAGTTCGTAATATTATACATGGGTCGCAATTGAGCCATTCTCCCATAGGTAAAGTAGGAGACGTCCCAAAAGCAAAGACTCCGGTCATAGATGTCTCTGTTCCTTGTACATAAAGGTTAAGTAGAGAAGTGCAAATGCAATTAGTCCTTATTGTGGTGCCAAACTTGTTTTACTAGTTGGTTTGTTTTGAAGAGACGTACTCGAACATCATCAATGTCAAAGATCAGGTATAGTAAAGCTATTTACTGCGATATGAAATGATGTAGCTATATATAAAAATTTAGGCTAAATAATTTTATATTTAAGTAAAAAAATGTTAAAACGATGTCATTTTAAATCGCAGCACTTAGCCGTTGGCTACACCAGATAAGGATCCGTCAAATATAGAGTGTATAATATTTATGTTTTTGTTTTCCGACACTTCTCCTCTCTTTGTTCAGTGTATATTTTGTTGTCTTTAAAAATTAAAACTAGATAATATGCGGAAGTGAGTGAGTTATTTAGAAACATAGATGAAAAAAATAAAATGTATACTTCAAAATCATTGAATATGAAAATGCTGAAAAAGAAAAACGGAGACGGTGGGAAAAAGACAATTGTTTGGCCCATTTATTCATTCCCCGGTTGTCAGTTATCTGCCAATAGAAGAAGCTATCAAAGGGTCCACTTTTGTGCTACAAACCTGTTTTTTGATTTTTCTCAGGATTTCTTCTTCTCTCTAAAACGTTCATGTTTTAGAGAGCTTTGCATGTGTAATGTGTTGGTTGGTTTTTGTAATCGAAAATTCTTGTGGGTCTTTTCATACCTTTGTACTTTGTACTCTCTCCGTTTCATTATGAGTGTCTCATTTTCTTATTTGGCATCTCAAAAAATTCTTCTTATTCCAAACTTACTCAAAATAAATCTTTACATCTACCATACTCACAAATAATATATTTAATTATATATTTATATCAATCGATCAAACATAAATTAGTCATTATTCATAATATAAAAAAATAGGTTGAATGGTTGAAACAGGTTGCTTTTTTTGGTTTAGTCAAGTCTGATGCTTGAAATCAGATTGAATGGTTAGGATTAGTTTGAAAATAGATCATGAAATTCTATTGGTTGATGAAATTTGGTTGGGATTGCTGATGAACATAAATTAATTAATGATCCTAAATTATTTGATTGAATTGATTGATTAAGTGTGATCATTATACCTAATTAATGCTCCTAAATTATTATGCCAAAGCACAAATGGGTCACTCATTTCAAGCTAGAGGGAGTAGTATTTATGTTATGATGACACTCAGCTTTTTATAAAAAGTTAAGTGTTACTCCCTCCGTCCCATTATGAGTGTCTCATTTCCTTTTTGGATGTCCCAAAATGATCTTCCCATTTTCTAAAATAGAAACTTTTTTACCTATACATTTACACTCTCTTTTATACTTTTTATCCCACTCATTCTCTTTCTTACTTTTTATCTCACATTTTTCAATTTTCTTAAAAACCGTGAAAGTTCTCAAATGGGTCACTCAAATTAGGACGGAGGGAGTATCTTTTACTCTTTCACTCTTCTTTTTGTACTTTTTTGGAAGTAAAACTTTTCACATTGCCAGATAATCTCGTGTCCAAACGGGTGTTTCTTTGTTCAAATAGCTGGACGGCGTCATTCTCTCCATATCCGATAGCTGCTTTGTTATTGATATGGAAATTGATGAAAGACTTATTGGCAAGTTGATCTACTTGACTGTTACCAGACCTGACCTAGCTTTTTCAGTGCATGTTCTCAGTCAGTTTATGAACAAGCCAACAAAGGATCATTTAACAGCTGCACACAAAGTATTACGCTACCTCAAAGGTTCTCCTGCAAGTGGTCTGTTCTATCCCAGCAATGAAGAGCTTTCCTTAACAGCATTTTGTGATGCTGATTGGGCTTCATGTCCTGCAACAAGAAAATCTGTCACAGGTTATTGCATACAACTTGGCTCATCTTTAATTTCATGGAAAACAAAGAAACAGTCAGTTGTGTCAAGATCATCAGCTGAGGCAGAGTACAGGGCTATGGCACATACCTCTTGTGAAATAGTTTGGTTAACCAGATTACTTGAGGAATTTGGAGTGATTCTCAAAGAGCCTGCTGCATTGTATTGTGACAACAAATCAGCACTTCATATAGCCAAAAATCCTGTTTTTCATGAGAGAACAAAACATATTGAATTAGACTGTCATGTGGTGCGTCAGTACATCAAGAATGGCCTGCTCGTACCTCATTATGTTGCCACTGCAGACCAGCCTGCTGATATCTTCACCAAAGCTTTGTCCGCTGCGTCACTCGCCAGGTTGAGCTCCAAACTCAGCCTGTGCAATTTCTTACACGAGCTGAGTTTGCGGGGGGTAATAGAATACACGAGCCAGGTTGAGCTCGTCGCCAGTTGCGCCGCCATCGACTTCAGTTTGAGCTGAGTTTCAAATTAGGTTTTGGCGCTTTAGGTTTTATGTAACAGGGACCTTGTTGTAATTAACTGATAGTTCAAAGTGTAATTAGTTAGAACAATAGGGACCTTTTTGTAATTAGCTGAAGTCTGTAACAGATATAACAGACTCCAGCACTCTGTTTTTGATCAATGAAAAATATCAGAGTTTTCTCTCGATTCTTGCGTTCTTGATCTCAATTCGGACCTCCGGCGATCTCCGATCAGCGCGTTTCACATTAGCAACTCCGCTTCAAGGAGAACACTTTGCGGATTTGCCTGATGAGGTGTGGCATGAGCTTGATGTGGCTAGTCAAAACTCAAACTTTGTTCGGTTATGTAATGGAAGAAATTTCAACAAGGAGGTCATGGCTATGTTTGTCAAGCGTGCATGACAAATCCAAGAATCGCTGACTATCTCAGAGGTTGCTAGTAGTTCTATAAAAGCTAGTTTTACTCGAGCGGAAGATCAAGGTGGTCCTTGGTTATTTCAATGATGGATGTTTATTCTTGCTAGGTGCACTGGTGATCTTGTCGTTGTTTTTTTTTTTGAAAAGGTGAATTTATTCAAAAAAGATAGAAACAACAGAGCCTAACAACAACCCAACAACAACTGGGGACAACAACAGGAACTACTCAGACAGCCAAACACAATGCAATCAACCCACACTCCAACAGGAAGGCACAAGGCACAACCACGCAACCACATACATAACTCAGACCTGAGAACACATGAAAGCAGACTGCAAACGCTATGAACCTCAGATATACTAGGCAGGAGTAGTTTGCGTCAACTTGTTAATAATATGTGACCAATTCAGTTTTGTCTTCATAACTTCCATCTTCAACCACAACATTTTAATAACTCTATTGATTACCTCCTGCTCTTCAATCCGCCTGTCTCGAAAGATTAGAACATTCCTGCTATGCCAAATCTCATAAGTAACTGCATTGACAATAAAATATGTGGCCAGCTTCTCCGCACGACAACTCCATTTGTAAGATCCCAGCCAAGCTTCAACGTCACTCCAACTATAGAAGTCGGTGTTTAATCCTATGAGGCTCAAGCACTTCCCGAAAGCACCCATCTGGTTGCATGTGAATATTAAGTGATCCACTGTCTCCTCCACACAATGACACCAAGAGCACAAACTATTTTCCGCAGTACCACGAATCCTAGCTTTGGTTGGCAATCTATTGGTTGAAAGCCAGCCATGTACAAAAACTATGTTTGGGATGCGAAACACTATTCCATATCATACTAGTCCATTTCCTTTTAGGCGCCCGACCGATGAGAATGTCATATGATCCTTTGGTAGTAAACTGGTTAGTTGCACCTTTCCACACAATGCACCCCAGAGAGTTTATCTCAATACAATTCAGAGCTGCCGTTCTCAACCTCAGCAGCGTTTTCAACTTCCATGTGAAGTGAGGCTTTTCCACCATCTCCCAAAAAGTGGAGTTTGAGAAATAATATTTATCAATCCATTTAATCCAAAGACTCTCCTTTCTATGACAGTAATCCCAAATATGACTAAGGACCATAGCTTTGTTGAAAACCTGAAGATCTTTAACACCCAAACCACCCTCCTTCTTAGCTCGAACGACCTTTCTCCAAGCCATCAGATTTCTACCTGTGGAGCTCTTACCCGACCATAGAAAACTGCGACAGATGCTGGTGATCTTCTTCAAAACCTCCTTTGGCAACATCATACTTCTCATCCAATACGTACATATCGTAGACAAAACGTGTTTCACCAACACAAGTCTCCCGGCATAAGAAAGAGCTCTAGCAGACCATGATAAAATTTTACCAAGCATCTTATCAATGATAGGTTTGAAGTTGCCCCTTGATGCTCTGTGAGTCCAGCGGCACACCCAAATACATAATTGGAAACTTTCCAATAGGTAACTCCATAAGCTCTGCCAAACTCTCCTTCACATCATTGCTAACACCTCCGAAAAAGATATTAGACTTATCAACATTCATACAAAGACCAGAGCAGGATGCAAACCTAGTCAGCACATCACGAATACAAAGGATTGCATGTTGTCTGCACTAGAAAAAATCAGCAGGTCGTCTGCAAACATCAAGTGCGTTAAACAAACTTTCTTGCATTTAGGGTGGAACTGGAAATTCTCTTTGCGGGCAATCTATTTAAGTCCCTAGACAGAACCTCCATGACGAGAGTAAAAAGAAACGGCGATAACGGATCCCCCTGACGAAGGCCTCTGTTACTCCCAAAAAAACCAACAAGCTCGCCATTTATCAATACCGAAAATCTAGCAGTAGATATACAAGCAAAAACCCACCTCACAAATTTCCCAGGAAAGCCCATTAGTTGCATAGTCTTTCTCAGAAACTCCCAATTCACCATATCATACGCTTTGGTGATATCAACCTTCATCATACACCTCTTGCTAATATTCTTCCTGCAATAACCAGCAACCAGCTCTTGGGCGAGGCAGCTGTTATGCGATATGTTTCTTCCGGGAACAAAGGCCGACTGCGATTCTCCAATCAAAAGAGGCAGACACTTTTTAAGCCTATTAGCAATAATGGTGGAGATTATTTTATATAGCACATTACAGCAACTAATCGGCCGAAACTCCTTTGGATTTGATGCATGCTCAACTTTCGGGATCAGGGCTAAATAAGCTGCGTTAACACCAAACGGCATCACAGCATCCTTAAAAAACTGATCGATAGCCCGAAAGATATCATTACCACACCAATTCCACGCTGACTTGTAGAACTCCCCATTATATCCATCAGGCCCCGCCGCTTTGTTGTTCGATAAGTTTCTCACAACGTCAGCCACTTCATTATACGAGACATCACTAACCAGCTCAATACAATCATTCTCTGATATTTTTCTTCCCTCCGAGAATATAGTCTCATCAAAAGGCTGTGGGCTGTCATTCTTTGAGTTAAATAACCTCTCAAAAAAACAAACAAATTCCCTCTTTATTACATCTAAATCATAAGAGGTACTCCCATTATCCAACTTTACTGCCAAAATCTTATTCTTGCCACGTCTCCCTTTGATGACATTATGGAAGTATCTCGTGATCTTGTCGTTGTTGATGACTTGAAGGATGCGGTATTATGTTTATGCGGTATAATCTCCCAACGGGTATGATGAATATGAAGTATTTGGATATACTGATTGATTTTGCGGAGGTCTTGGAGGTGCAATCGAGTTCTTCATTCACATTTTATGGAGTTGAGCGCAAGATATATGTTCGAGTTAAGCTTCAGTATAACATAAAGGATCCTTTAGTGACTAAATTTTTCATCAGGCATAGGTTGAGAGAGCCGTTACAAATTAATATCAAGTATGAAAGAATGCCTAAGATGTGTTTCAAATGCGGTTTGATAACGCATTTGCGACACGAGTGTCCGTTCAGGGATGATGGTGTCACCAAGGATAGATGTGTTCCCGATATGCATGCTGAGTTAATGGGTAATAATTCAATGTCTACTACATCTAATGAACGTGGAAATATTGGTGATACAACTTTTGAATCGGAATTACTACCGAAAAGGTCGCCAGACGTACATGTAGATGACTTGCAATTAGCTCTGAGTTAATGACGTTACTGATGTGCCAAACTTGACAAGTGGTAATATGGAAATCTTACAAAATCCGATTAATCATGATCTGCTACCTACTTCGGAGAACGTTGTAGTGGAGAGGGCTGGAGAAAGCCACGTGGAGCACATGCAGGGAACCCAATTGGAGGTGAGGGGTTACAATATACTCCCTCCGTCTCATTATTATTGTCTCATTTACTTTTTGATTGTCATAAAATTATATTTCCATTTCTAAATCTTACCATAAATGGACATATCATCTTTAGTTTTCCACCATATATTTCTCTTCTCTCTTCCTTTTTCATCACTTATTATCTTCAAATCACTTTTTTTCATCTCTTCCTGTAAGGATTCAAGCTTGTCATCATCTTCGTCATCCGTCCATTGCGGTGTGAAGAACAAGTCAATTTTTCCATGCGATGGTGATTCTAGTAGAATGGAGGTTGGTTTTGAGGGAAAACGAGATCATATTTCCACATCGACAGAGGCTGCAGGTCAGCCCTGCCGCAAGCCATGAATCTATTATGCTGGAACTGCCGGGGTTTGGAGAACCCGCGTGCAGTTCGAAGTCTGTTGGATGTTGTTGCAGCCATTAAACCCCAACAATAAGGCCTAATGGAAACTAAGGTCAATCAACAAAGAATGGAATTAATAAGATGTAGACCTGGATTTGAAGGTTGTTTTTCAGTAGACAGTAGAGGGAAATCTGGAGGATCGCCGCTTCTTTGGAAAAATGGTATTGACTTGTCTATTTCAAATTATTCGAGATATCATATCCACCGTTCTCTAACATTACCTGAGCGTACGAAAATCGAGCTAACATTGTTTTATGGCCATCTTGTATCCGGAAAATGTTTTATGAGTTGGAAGACGGTTTTAAGTGTCATGGACGATTTTAATGAGGTCCTAAGTGTTAAGGATATATCTCGAGTCGCTGGAAGACGGTATAATCAAATTTCGGAGTTTCGAAATGTTATTCAACAGAGTAATTTTTTTGATGCAAGATATTCGAGATTCAAATATACGTTTTCAAATAAAAGAAAGGGGATTCAGGAGTTGAAAGCGAGATTTGATAGGGTGCTGGTGAATGACAAGTGTAAAGATTTGGCATTTAATATCAAGGTTAGTCATCAGTTTGCCTACACATCTGATCATTGTACTGTGTTGATGCAACTAAATAATTGTTCTTTGAAGCGTGTTAAGCATTTTAGATTTGAGGCTATGTGGATTAGGAAGTCTGATTTTGGTGAGCTTGTGAATGACCTATGGCGTAATCAGTCCAGTTCTTGTATGCTGAATGTTAAATTGAAAATTTTGGGTTCACAATTATTTCAGTGGATTAATTAAGAGTTTGGCTTTTGTGGATAAGAAAATAGCAGATTTAAAGTACAAAATTCAGTGGTGTAGATCTCGATTTCGAACGTCAAATATCGAAATGAAGGAGAAGCAGTGGATTAATGAATTAGATGAATGGAAGCATAGGGAAGAAGTCTTATGGAAACAGAGATCCCGTGCAAATTGGATTATGGAGGGCGATAGGAACACAAGGCTCTTTCATGCAACAACTTCTAAAAGAATAAGAGTCAACAACATTTCAAAACTCCGTATGCCTAATGGAGAGTTCATAAGAGGTCATAATAAAATGCAGAAAGTCGATGTTGATTATTTTAAAGAATTGTTTGAATCTTCTGTTGACTCTTGGTCTATGAAATGGGATGAGGCGATGAGTATTGTTCCCAATTTAATATATTCAGACCAGAATGCTTGTTTAGAGGCTGACTGTACAGAAGAGGAGGTTAAAAGGGCTTTGTTTCAAATGGATCCTTGTAAAGCGTCAGGGTTGGATGGCTTCTCCATCTTATTTTCCATAAGTTTTGGAATGTGGTTTGAACTGATTTTGTGCGGGCTGCTTTGAATTTATAAACTTTGGAATTTGGGATAGTAGAAACAATGAAACTGAGATTGTGTAATTGCCATAGTCTAAAACCGCTTTTTCTATGCAGGAATTTAGGTCGATAAGTCTGTGTGGCGTGCTTTCAAAGGTGGTGTCAAAGCAATAATTAATCGTCTCCAAGGTATTCTTCCAGCTATTATTTCTGTTGAGCAATCAGCTTTTGTGAAGGGTCGGTTTATTACTGACAATTTTATTATTGTCCATGAGCTTAATCTTTTTATTTCTAAGAATGCCTGTCAGAAGGCGGCATATGCTTGACTTAAACTGGATATGCCAAAGGCTTATGAAAGGATTGAATGGTGTTGATGTTGTTGAACCTGGTGTTTAGTGGTAGTTGGGTCGATAGAATAATGTTGTTTGTAAGGTCTGTGTCTAACAAAATTCGCTTGAATGGTTGTTTAACTGAGTCTTTTTACCACAAAGAGAATTGCGGCAAGGAGATCCAATGTCGCCTTATCTTTTTATTATATGTGTTGAGTGGTTAGGTTTTATGATGAAAAATCTGTTGAGACAAAAGTTTATCACGGGGATACAAATTTGTAGATGTGCACCTCTCATATCTCACTTATTTTTTGCAGACGACAGTATTTTCTTCTTCAATGTTGAGGATAATACAGCGGTGTACTTTCAGCAAGCTTTTGACAGGTATGAGAAAATATTTGGATAGAAAATCAATTTTGAAAAGTTTGCTATAGTCTTCAGTAAAAACTCTGATAGAAAATGATCAAGATCACAATAGCTTTAATTCCATTATCAAGAAGTTCCACAATATTTACATTTAGACTCATCATTAATAGAAACAAAAGCTTCCATTTGAGTCATTTCAAATGCTAAACCAATCTCAACTCCACCTTCTTCCCAAACATTTTCCGCAATTGAAATAGCATTTGATACATCGATGGACACAACCTCCACCTTAACCGGCCTTCCCCATCCAAAATCTAGACTATAAACACCAAGCCGCGGAGACCCTGCTACAGTAATAACACTTCCAGCGATACTAAAATAGTTAGATAACCAGTTCTCAGCACCATTCAGAGCTCCGTCCAATTCAAGACTTTTAATTTTGTACCCTAACACTCTCACAGCCACTACGAGCCCATCGTCACTTTCCAAATCAGCCCTCTTCGCTGTTGCGTAACATCCGTAAGCTAAACAATTTCCAAAGTATTCCAAAGGCACAATGGACTTAAACTCGTAGCGATCCCTACAGTCGACTACTTGACCAAAATGGCATAAATCTGTTGCACTCACATTCGATTTCTTAACAGCTCTTTCGGACTTGATCCAGTTGACCCAAATAAAAGAACATATCAACACATGTGTTGATAAATGCATCTCCTCATTTCCAATTTGCTTTGATATCCATAACCTCATGTTTTGAATCTCGCGCTTAGTGATCACAAATGTACCTCTGACTCTAACCTCTTTTTCCGCATCTTGTTTCTCATTTACTTGTTTTAGTGCAAATATTTCTTTCAAGCAGGAATCTAAAATAGTACCATTTGGGTCCATCAGACTCCTGTCGAAAACAGGCATGATCGTGTTCTCCGGAACAACACATCCATTTCTACAAATCGATGCCCATGTATTAAAAAATGCAGCAATACTTTTCCCATCAGCTACAACATGTTTATACGTGATCCCCAAGCAAATTCCACAATCCGGAAAAATAGTTACTTGAAGAGCCAAAACCGAAGTCTTTTTAGTCAACTCATCTACAACCAAATCAGGCACTAATGGATGAAACTCAGTGACATTTATCGCCCTTCTCTTGTCAGTCCCAACAATATGATCAAAATCGAAAGACCCGGTTTCTGCTTCGACGATCTTAAGCTTCACAGAACAGCCATCTTCGCAAATAATGTAAGGCCTGGAAGTGGGGTGTGTAGGTGGAGTGAAACTACCAGCTAAAGGGAAGAAGATTTGGAGTGATTTGGAGAGTGAGGTTTTGAGGTTAGGAAGGTATGAGTTGAGAAAATAGTGAGTAGAGATTGAAGGGATTTTGTATAGGAAAATTCTTTGGGTGTTTGAAAATGGGATCCAAAAAGCATCTGAGAAAGTGAGTGGCAGAGTTTTGGAGGCTGTGTTTGGAGGTAGAATTATGTTGTGTGTTTCAACTGCTTTGAGTTTCATGGTTGCGGACAAGAAGATGGAGTGATTCTTTCCTTAGTTGAGATTTAACAGCAGATATGGAGTTATAAGGAGTGCAGAAATGAATGATCGAGCAAGTGAGTTTCAAGAAAAGTTGAGAACATTAATTAGAACGTGTCTTTTTAGATAGAAAGTGTAGTCAATTTGGTGATTGTTTAAGATGTCGCCGTCGCTGCAAGATTGTGGAAGGCATACTATCTATAATATGAATATGCTTTGTTTATATTTTCGTCAGAATTTGAGGTAATCTTAATTCTTTATTAATAAGAGGAGCGATCAACTATATCACACACTTAATTTATATTATAATATCATCCTCAATCATCTATCTCATTCACTGCTTTATTAATTTGGTGTCAAGTGACAACGACTAACATACTTGCATTTAGTGTTATTTATAACCCAAAAGCAGACAGTGTTACCCAATTGATGAACTAGTGGATGAGATAGGATGATTAAGACATGGACTTACAATGTAATTTAAGAATATGATGTATGGAGCGCTCGTCTTATTATTAATAATCAAATAGATGAGATCTAACTTAAAATAATCGTCAAATTTACCATCGCGTGTTTTTTGCAAATACAATCTCTTAATTTAATTAAAAAAAATTAAATCAACCGTTAAGTTTTAACCCTTCATTTTCAAAAACATAATATCACTCTATATCTTAATAATTTTTAATTTTCTTAATCTATACATTTTTACTTTGATATATTGAATGAGACACCATAGGTAAAGTAGGAGACGTCCCAAAAACAAAGACTCTGGTCTTAGATGTATCTTTTCCTATACGCATACAGTAATGAATAAAGGTTACGACTTACGTAGAGAAGTGCAAATGCAATTAGTGGGGGCAATTAGTCCTTATTGTGGTGCCAAACCTTTTTTACTAGTTGATTTGTTTCAAAGAGACGTACTCTGATCTTAATTTTATGTTGTGTGTTTCAACTGCTACGTAACTACGTTGCAGCAGGCAGCTACATAGAAGCATTGAAGAAGGCGATCGGAAGCAAGGAGCGGCTACTAACAAGCAAACAGCTGCTTGAGAGAGCAGCAGCCACACACCAACGTGCCAATTAAATTTGTGGTATATGGTACGCATAAAAGTTGATCACGCATGAAATTGAAGAAGCAACCCATTTGAGAAACTACTCTCTGCCAATCTCTTTTATGTAGTGCATTAAGAACGATAATTTAAAGATTGCATCAACGATCTTTAAATGCACCAAGCATTAAGGATGGTCTTAGATATCAATTTGTTAATTGTTTAATATGGAGCCTTACTGTTGAAAATAAGCTCGAGGAAGACGTATTATATTAATATTTGTTCGAGTGATTAACGTGGGCAGCAGGTTCTGTTTAGTACGGAGTAACTTTTTTAAATATTATATATTAAATTTGATTCTGAGATCTGGTAATTTAATGATTAATTAATTGTTTCATTCAGATCCAGATTTAGTGTAGCCCATCCTATCTGCTACGAGCATCAAAACAAGTTATTTTGAGATTATTAGTTACAATCTTACGTAGTGTTGAATAAATGTTTTACCAAAATTACATACTTTTGGATCGTTGCAAATTGTTATTACAACATAGGTATGAATTTGTTCCATTCTAAATTAGATTAAAATGTACGTAGTGTTATATAGTTAAGTGGGGTTAGAATTGAGATGGACGATAAATTTTTGTAAGATTGAAGAACTTCATTAATCCGACTATATCAACAAGTGAGCAATGGAAATCATCTTGTAGCTCTCTTCAGTACCTAGTTCTAGTGCCAAGCAATGCTGCTACTTCTTTTTAGAAGCTTTCCTCCTAATTGCCTTCTTTGAGCGATTGCTAGCTTGGCTACCACCAGTGGGATTATCTGCCATACTGTCGGCTTTGGTGCAACAACAGACCCACTGCCACCTGAGGGATTGGCTTCAGTTGCTCCTATCTCGCTTGTTTTCTTTGAGCTACAGCCATCTGATGACTTGGCTTCAGCTGGTTCATATTTAGACGCTACAGCAACAGAGCTGCTGCTGCCACCTGAGGGATTGGCTTCAGTTGGTCTTCCAGCCTTTTCTTTCTCTGAGCCACTGTCAGCTGAGGAGCTGGTATCAGCTGGTACTAATTTTGGTCCCGTTAAAACAGGTATCAGAAGTGAAAAGCCTAAACAAATAAAGCAAACGTGAACGGTGAACATCATAACTAAATTAACATTCGAATTTCAGATTTAAGGCCAGTAGAAAATGTGTTAGGGATGAAATAAGAGACCAACAATGGGCAACATAAACATATATTATTTTGATGACTAAAAGACTGAAGAAATGGTAAGAATTTCGCAAGGACATGACTAATTAAGACAGCAGCTCATAATTGATGTTATGAATGGTAAACATTTATAACCAATGCTTTTTTAAACTTCAGAAATGTGCAAATATAAACTTGTAGAATACCAACCTCTGGGGATGAGTTTGTAGCTGTCCCCACAGACCTTCTCCATGATGTTCTTATCATCAGCAATTATGCAACAGTCTTCTGAATCATGACCATAGTAGACAGACATATCCTCCCAGCACTGTACATCATCAACAGTATAAGAAATAAAACAAGATTAAAACAACAAAATACTTCCTTTCATGAACATAAGAATGAGCTTATATACTTCTTACATTAACTGCAATTGCGCCTCTCACAGGACCTTCCATATTCCCAAAGCAATCGAAAATAATGTAATTGTAATCTCCACCCAAGACTTGCATTACCTCATACGGAGTCTTCTTTCCTTTCGCTTTAAGCTCTGCATAACATGCTATTAACATATCTGCTTCGTTTCCTTTTACGCCTGTCTTTTTCCTTTTATCCATCATTTTCATATGACCTCGATATATGCAATAGATACCACCTCTCATGCAGAATATTGGCCTGTACACAAAAAACAGATGACAAGGTTTGAGACTTAGAAGTAAAGATAGAACTGTAAACAGCATTTCCGAAACAAGATAACGTGATACAAACTTCAAGTTCAATATTTCTGAAGGAAAAGAGAGTCATTAATGTCAGCTCTGAGTTATATAATCCCAGATACATACACATCACAGGAATCCAAAGAAGTAGGTCTAGCATTGAGATATTGTGCAAGAAGATAAGGAGCATACTTTGGGCTGGGATTCTTATCAGTAGAGTAAGCCAACAAACCATAGGTTCCTAAACGCACAATGACAGAATGTCTATTGATTGAGGCAAAGTATTTCTCCAAGTATCCATCTTTCAAAGCAGGAATGTAGTCAGGACCAGGATTTTCAGGAGCCAGTGGGTCAGGCATATTTACATCCCTTCGAAACACTCCAAGCATTTTGAAAAATCTGAGAAGTGTTACTAAACTGAGTCAGAATTGAACAAGAAGAAGAAATATTTCAATCATCAACAGATTACATCAAAACAAAGTACTGGTCAAGAGAGCAGCATCAACATTCAAATTAATTTATAGAAACCATTTGTAAAGGAACAAGAACGTCCGTTGAGAGAAAAGCATTGTTTTAAAAGGTGCAATCAATCCCTCATCACTCTCTAGCATATAGATATAGAACCCCATTTTCAAATTGCCTATTGGGGAAACAGTGAGTAAATATTTCAGCCATACGAACAACCCCATAGTGATTCTGGCCCAGATACAATTGCAAAACATCCATATTCAAAGAAAAGAACAAACTTATGCATCTACAAATGCAATAGAATCAAAGAATGTCAATGAACAACCAAATCATACCCTATTCAACTTCCAAGAGTTAATGAAAAATCAATCCCTAATTACCATCTAGCCTTTTATTTAGCAGTTGACTGATCAGAAATACAAAAGTAGAAGAGTATGTCATCCAAATCACATACCAAACTGAAGCTTTCTGGTAATCCTGATGATTGAAAAGAATGAAAATACGCAGAAAGTAACTTTTGTGATTGAGAGAAGTTGATTGGTTTGAAGTAAAGATTTAACAGCAGTTTTATAGTCTGAATGCAATCAATTTGTAACTAACTAACCAACTAACAAAATAACTAACTGAAACAAAATGTATTCATTGCAATAAATTAAATTCAAAATGCAGAAAATGAATAAATAGTAAATCCGAGTGCGAACCATGGAAGAGAATCGTTCGATTGCTTAGAATTTTCTGGAAGGTTCCCCAGATCATCGTCTTCATCTTCCATCATGTGTGCAGCTAGTGTTTGGTTAAGCAGATTGAGCTCGAACGGAGTCGGAAGGTATGCTCCGCCGTCGCCGTCTGTCTCTTCTAGAAATTCTAGTATTCGAGATCAAGACGATTGTGGGCTGAGAGTAATTGGGCCGGGCCTTGTCGATGACCCAAGACAAGCTTGAAGGTAGAACGACGAAATTACCGAAACGACAGTGTTTCAGTAAAAGACGAAATTTACTTTTGTAAATTTTGCATACTGAATATGAAAAGAGAGAGCGGGAGAGGCAGTTAAGTCGGTTACAATCTTGCATACTGAATTTTGCATACTTAGTTTTGAAGAAAAGTAACAAAAAGTGAACTTGAAATCAGCAAAAGTTTAGGAAATTTGAAACAAAAAAATCCATTGTATCACAATGTTTTTCACAGAAATAAGATGGACCTCCTGTGCTGGTAGTCTAATTATATGCAACGAAGATATTCACATTTCTCAGCTGAAGCTACAAGTAGATTTCTTATTTTTGGATCTCCTTTGAAGTGCTAGCATCAGTGTCCGGACGCTCAGATTCTACAATCCTTGCAATGAACTCAGGTGTTTCCTTCTCCCAGCAAGTGGTCCCTTGCGTACTTGAAAGTAAAGCTAGACGACGTGCAGCTTTATTTGCACCGCTACTTACAAAAGACACGCTAAACTCACTAAATTTTTCTACCACGAACTTAGCTATTTTGCTGATCATCCTATCAATCATTCCCAATCTAATTTCGTCCTCGTGCTTATCAAGGTTCAGATGAACTGTTTCAAGTATGCAGCGTTGAAATAGACCCGCTGCCACATTTACACCATCAAAAAATGCTTGCAACTCTACATCCAATTCAGGCAATAGATTAGCCCTTTTCTTGGTACCTGCTAATTCTACCTCCCCCTTCCAGTTACGAACTACCATTCCAATGCCAATCGTTCCGTCTTTGAAAATTACAGCATCTGTGTTTACCTTAAAGAAATCTGGCAGCTGAGGAGGTTCCCATTTCTCCACACATGGTTTACTTCTGTCCTTATCTGCCTCTAGAATCATTCTCTTTATGTACTCTATTGGTCGCGGTAGTGGGAAGTTCTTATCAGTCAAGTCCACCTATGAAAATGCCAAAAATATATTATCTAAAGACATTTACTGACCCATTAAAATATCACCACTAAAGATTATCCAAAGCGAACAAGATTTTGCAATACCTTATACTTGAGGTGCTTGTTCAAGAAGAGGGCTTCATGTCCTGTCCGACCCTCACAGCAAGCGTAAACTTGTCCTGCAAATATTGCAAGCACAAATAATGAAACTTAATAAATAAATGTTCTGCGCAAGATAGTGATAAGTATTTAGCATACCACTAAGAAATGGCTGAGCACACCCACACGCTTTCTCGACAACTGTTTTATCATTTGAGATAACAAGATTGAATCTAAGATCAATGCCCCAATATATTGGAAGGTCATAATACGATCCCTGTACAATGGAAATATTCAAGATATAATATTACTTAGACTGAAATGACGCTAACATGAAGAAACAAGCTAATGAGGATTGAATTTGAGTTTTAACTTACACCAGCCAGGACTACGAGTTTTGATTGACTGTCATAGAAGGCGGATACACAGTTTCCAGACATGTCTTCAACAACTTTTTTAGGAATTCTCTGGCCTAGTTGTCTCAAAATTTGGAAGGCTTGAATCATAACAATGGGTTCATCTTCATCGATGCCAGACATTTTAAAATCCTGCTTGACAGCAGCAATATCCTCGATAAAGCCTTGATACATGCAGAAAATACCGTCCTTGGAAGCACAGTGAATCCTACAGAACAATGGTTTCTCAAGAATCAATTTATATAACTACGAACACCATAGCTTTCTGATTGACTAAAATACGCTAACGACAATGTGAAAACGACACAATACGACTAAACTATTACACTGCTCATTTCATCTTTTTTTACAGAACTGACCCTTGTCTTGATTGCGAAAAGCAAGATAATCAAGAATATCTAACATCAAATTCCACAGGCTACAAGAACGATACCTTAGATCAACACACAACTGAATCCTACATAACAATGGTTTCTAACGACAATGTGGTCTAAATCTCGAAACATTTGCAACAAGCGTGATAATCAAGAATATCTAAGATCAAATTCCAGCATCAGAATACAAAAATGAGAAGCAGAAAAGAGCCAACCTCCGGGAACCAGCAGAACCATCAAGCGAGTAAGCGAATGTAAAAGCATTTGTAGAGCTAATGACAACAGAATCAGGGTAAATTGAGGTGAAATGTTTGACCAAGAATCCATCTTTCAGTGAAAGCACAGAGTTTGGATCAGGCATCCTCATACTTTCAGGGCGCTTCGCCACACTTCCGTCAAAGATCGCTAGCATTTTCGAATGATCCTCTCTCAAAATTCGACCCCAAGAAAAGGAAGCAGATGGTGATTGAAACTGGTGATGTTGAACAAGATGAAGACTAAATTCAGACTTTGACTACTCACAGTTGAATCAATATCACCGTTATGTTAGTTAAGTTAGTTACAATCGTACGGTTCGTATGCAACTACTAACAACTAGGCTCAACGAACTGTAACGGAATTGCAAAACGTTTCAATGAGGCGAGGTGTACCTAAACGCTGCCGTATCTTCCTCTGCCGCGTTGACCAGCATCCAATACATTTGACTATCGCAATCGAAGCAGCGGACGGCACCGTTAGGCGTTCCATCTTCAACTCCATCCAGAGATTTCCAGAAGCTTACGGGTCCTTTTTCAGAGCGTCACGACGATGGCTATTCCCATCGAAGAGAAGATCTAAAACGACATCGTAACGTGAGGCTAGATTAGGTCCAGTTGGACCTGGAAACAGGCCCACCCGCAGGCCCAAAACATTACTACCACATAGACATACGTAGAGACATTGACCTCACTTTCTATGAGTAGATTACGCCACGTGTCAACGTGGCTCCAGGAAGGTGGGAGGATCTGAAGAAACTAGTCAAATTTCTGACCTCAGAACCACACTGTTTACCATTCTGAGCCACATGGCTACTCTCAGCAGCTCATATCATTGCATGAAGACAATCAGAGCTCAAAGTCTCAAACAGTGTACCGTGGACGGTAAAGAATCCACAACTACACTCACGTACATGTCCTATAAATTGCACCATTTTCTCAGCTTCTTAATCACCTCAAAGCAACAAACACACCTCAATTTCTACTCTACTCAAGTGACTCAAATCTCAAGCAATTTCAATGGCCGCCTCAGCAACCATGCAAAGCATCCCAACAAGCACTGCTACAAGGTTTTTACGCAGAGCTGCTCTGCCACTCCCACTGCCTAAAGTTTCAGGTTTCGAACGCTGTTCGAGGAGAACTGCAAACATGCAAGTAGTGAAGTGTTCTGCTCAGGTATACATTCATGATGTTCAGTCTCTAGCTCTACTATGTTTGAAGCTTGTTTTGACTTTTGATCATATTAAAAACTGATTGGTTTCAACATGTCAGGCAGAGGAAGGTATCAAGGAAGTAGTGACTAGTCCATCCAAACCTAAAATCATAGACTTGTTAGAATTCAGCAGCCCTGCACCAGAGAGGATCAACGGGCGTCTCGCTATGCTAGGGTTTGTGTCTGCAATTGGTGCGGAGTTATTAAGCGGTCAAGACGTGTTTTCACAGATATCACATGGAGGATTCCAGCTCTTCTTAGGAGCAACCATTATTTTTTCCATCGCGTCTTTTGTCCCATTTTACAAAGGAGTGAACTTGGAGTCCAAATCGGAGGGATTGATGAACTCAGAGGCTGAACTTCTAAACGGACGACTTGCCATGCTGGGTTTGGTTGCTCTAGCTGTCACTGAGTTTGCCAAAGGTGGAGCTCTGGTGTAACGAGTAAATGTAAATGTGTTTCTTCACTCATGTATGCAATAAAACAGCATAAACCTGCAACTTTACATCCTTAACTTGTTTGGGATTATTTTTGGTAGCAAAACCTCCAAAATATAACTCAAGTGAGCCGATCTGAGGTCCTTATTTTAAGAACGTCCTCATATCAATTTGGCTGGTTAAGATCACATATTCACTACAAGCCTTTGAAATTCTTTTTACCAAAAACAAAGCCACCTTTTTCTTATTTCTCAAAATGTCAATGGTTCATTGCCAATAGGTCAAACAATCTTCACAACAGATTTTCTATAGGAAGAAAAGGGTTAAGGTTCTGATAGCACCATTGCATTTGAAAGAACCTGATCCTAAAAGGTCTTGTTTTTTATCAAAAGAAAATATTTAGAAGGTGAGAACTAGTCGGTTGAAATCGGAATTAAGGAAGGCAGTGCGGCGGAAGAGTTTTCAAGATGAATGATCTTTTTTCAGGGTCTTTTAAAAAGTTCCAGGATATAAACATAAATGATGTTGAGTCAGGGAGCGAAACAATCAACCTTGACAAATTCTTTGAAGACGTTGAAAATGTGAAAGAGGATATGAAAGAAGTGGAAAAGCTTCACAAAAAGCTTCAAGAATCAAATGAGGAAAGCAAAACCATCCACAATGCAAAGAAAATCAAGGAACTCAGATCACGAATGGACACGGATGTTGCCCTAGTCTTGAAAAAAGTTAAGGTAATAAAGGGAAAACTCGAAGCACTAGACAAATCCAATGTGGCTCATCGCAAGCTCCCAGGGTGTGGTCCAGGTTCATCAGCTGATCGGACAAGAACATCGGTAGTTAGCGGACTAGGTAAGAAATTAAAAGACATGATGGACGATTTCCAAACCCTTCGAGCCAAAATCTCATCTGAATACAAGGAGACAGTCGAGAGACGATACTTCACTGTCACAGGACAAAAAGCTGATGAAGAAATGATAGAAAATTTAATCGCAAGCGGAGAAAGTGAGAATTTCCTACAAAAGGCGATTCAAGAGCAAGGACGCGGACAAATCCTCGACACAATATCAGAAATCCAAGAAAGACACGATGCTGTCAAAGAAATTGAGAAAAATCTTATTGAGTTGCACCAAGTGTTCTTAGACATGGCAGCATTGGTTGAAGCACAAGGTCAGCAATTGAATGACATAGAGAGTCATGTAGCTCATGCTAGCTCGTTCGTAAGACGCGGAACGGATCATTTACAAGATGCAGTGGAATACCAAAGAAGCTCTAGGAAATGGTATTGTTACGCAGTTTTGCTTGTGATTGTGATCGTCATTGTGCTCCTCTTCCCTCTACTTTCTCAGATTTTCCTCACCACAGTCCTTCATTGATAAGATTGAGCCTCTCAGTAAGGCGTTTCGAGCCAGAGCCAGACTCTGCTGTTATACTTGTATTTATATGATCAGAATTTTATAATTACAAACAAATCATCTTCATGAATTTTTATTAAATTAATCCTTTTTTGAAATATATTTGTCAACAAGATTTGTACTTGTAGTACTCCATGGCTTGAAAAATGAAGCAAATCCATCATAAAACTTAAAAACGGCGTCGTCGCAACTTATCGTTTAGGTAAAACGACGACGTTACAACATCTACAACCAGAAAACTGGATAGAGGAATCAGCGATTGTTGATTTTCTAGCAATCCGAAAAAACCCTAACCTCTGATGGACGATGATATCTTCGATTCGTCGCTCAACTTGGAGCAAATCCATATCAAAGAAGGCTACGAACTCGGCTATACCGACGGACTTCTTTCCGGAAAGGAAGACGCAAGACAACTCGGCCTCCAGCACGGATTCAAAGTCGGTGAAGAGCTAGGGTTTTACAAAGGGTGTGTTGATGTATGGAACTCAGCTATTCAGATTGAACCGGATGCGTTTTCTTCTCGAATTAAAAAGAGCGTTCAAACCATGGAGAATCTGATCGGGAAGTATCCAATTATGGATCCGGAGAATGAGAGTTCGCAGGATGTGATGGAGTCATTGAGGCTGCAATTTAAGAGGATTTGTGCGAATTTGGGTTTGAAAATGGGTTATAAAGGGTATCCCAATTCGTCGGATGAGGTTAATGATGTCAGCTTTTGAAAAAGAAATTTTAGAAAGGAACAAGCTTGGTGTGATTGTGATCTGAATTTGATCATAATTTTATCCGTTTGTTGCTGCTGTGTTGAGGTGATACGGTGCACTTCACTCGAGTGTCGCACTTGGAAAAGTTAAGTTAATATAGTTGCAGTGTTTCGAAGTGGTATTTCTGTTTTTTGCAAAATTTATTCTCATGTAACCATAAAAGACAGTTTATATGATTTTCGGTGACTGAAAAAGTGGTACTTTTTGCAATGATATTTAGTATGTAGCTTATCTTCTCAGTTTGAGATTATCGGGAATATAGTGTTTGCATATAATTTCTTTTTTGGATTTCGTGGTACTGTTTAGATTCTGATTCAGTTCACTTATGCAACCAATGAGGAATGTGCCAAATTGTCGGAAATACTTTTGATGTTTGTTTGGGCAACGGTACTCTTACCCAAAGCCACACATAGGGTTAGACAATGTTGTGGTTTTGGGTAAAGCATTGTCCCTAGGTTACAACAAGAGTGCACCATTATGCCTCGAGGTCATGCCCGCATAAATCCCGGCATGAATCGAAACCAATTTGGTGAGAAATCAGCTGAAAAGCAAGCCTATCCTCAGAGATGACAGAATTTCTTGGCCTCTCCCAGAAAACTGATACCTGTGGCTGCCGGTGGGGTATCTCAGTAGCATTAAGAAATAGCAAATCACAGCTTTCTTGTAAATAACTGAAACTATCACTTCTTCAAGTAACTGGTCATCCGCAAAGATTGTCAACAATGAGCATATTTGCGAACTCTGGCAAACTCCAACATGGTTTTTTGTTTATAATTCTTAATTTATTTAAAATGGGATAATAATCCAAAATTATGATAAGCAAAATTTCAAGTGGGAAAGTTCGAAAGTTGTCCGCTTTCCATGAAGCGCGCCTCCATCTTCTTCAACGTCCGCTGCTACACTTCCGCCGCACTCCAACAACCCAACCTCAACTTATCCAACGACACTCAAATCCTCACTCTCTGCAGAGCCGGATCACTCTCACAAGCCATCAGTCTTTTAAACGCAGCACCTCCATCTCAAATCGTCATCAAACCCCTCGTCTACGCTTCCCTCATTCAAACATCAACTAAAGTCTACTCCTTCACACACGGACTCCAATTCCACGCACATTCTCTCAAAACCGGATTGGATAACGATCGGTTTGTGGGTAACAGTTTGCTAGCGGTTTATTTTAAGCTAGGGAGTGATTTTGATGAAACAAGGAGGTTTTTTGATGGGTTGATTTGCCGAGATGTGATTTCTTGGACGTCGATGATGACTGGGTATGTTCGATTGGGACAGGGGATGAAGGCGATTGAGGTTTTTAAGGAGATGTTGGAGGTTGGGATTGAGCCGAATGCGTTTAGTTTGAGCTGTGTGATTAAGGCGTGTGGTGAGATTGAGGGGTTGAAGATTGGGGAATGTTTTCATGGTGTGGTTGTGAAGAATGGGTTTGGATGGAATTGTGTGGTAAAGAGTTCGTTGATTGATTTTTATGGGAGGAATGGTGTGTTGAAAGATGCACTTAAGATGTTTGATGAAATTACTGAACCGGATGCAGTTTGTTGGACTTGTGTTGTTTCTGCATGTGTTAAGAGTGATATGTTTGAGAAAGGGTTGTGGTTGTTTTATGCGATGCAGAGGGAATATGGGTTGTGTTGTGAGACATTTATGTTCGGGCCTGTGTTGACTGCTTGTGGGAATTTGGGGAGATTGAAGCACGGTAAGGAAGTGCATGGTAAAGCGATTACGACTGGGATATGTGATAATGTTGTCGTTGAGAGTAGTCTTGTTGATATGTATGGGAAATGTGGTTTAGTTGGTAAGGCTCGCCGTGTATTTGATAACATGAAAGTAAAGAATTCTGTTTCATGGAGTGCATTGTTAGGTGGCTATTGTCAAAATGGCGATTTTAAGTCTGTGATTGATCTATCTCGAGTTATGGATGTGGTGGATCCTCACTCGTTTGGGACTATTCTTCGTGCGTGTGCAGGCCTTACAGCTCTGCGTCAAGGGAAGGAAGTTCACTGTCAGCATGTTAGAAAAGGCAATTGGACTGATGTGGTGGTAGAATCGGCATTGGTTGATTTGTATGCCAAGTGTGGTCGTATTGAACAAGCGCAGATAATATTTGTGAATATGACAGCTAAAAACACTATAACTTGGAACTCAATGATATGCGGATATGCACAAAATGGGAAGGCAGAAGAAGCTGTGCAAATGTTTAACGAGATGATAGCACAAGGCATGAAGCCTAACACTATTAGCTTTATTGGAGTTCTTTTCGCCTGTAGTCATACTGGTTTGTTTGAACAAGGTCAGGAATATTTTAGGACGATGACAGAGAAGTATGGTGTTCGACCTGAGGCTGAGCATTACAATTGCATGATTGATCTTCTGGGTCGTGCTGGATTAGTTGAAGAGGCGGAAAGGTTATTGATGGATTCCGAATATAAAGATGATTCATCTCTTTGGGCAGTTCTCCTTGGTGCCTGCACAATGTGTACGAATTCCGTCACTGCATTACGAACAGCAGAGAGAATGATGGAATTGGACCCATCATATCACCTCAGTTATGTTTACTTAGCTAATATCTACAAAGCTACAGGCCAGTGGAATAAAGCATCAAACATAATCAATTTGATGAAACAGAGAAAAGTAAATAAAACCCGTGGGCTGAGCTGGGTCGACACGGACCAAAGTAGTTTGAATGTTGGCTCAACTGGCAATTTAATAAGTGTGGGAGCATGAGCAAATCACCAGGTCATACTAGAAACTAGGAGACTTTGTTGTGCATTGATCTGGAAGTGGACAACCGTGTGTGTGAAGCATTCACTCTGTGGCATGCCAAATATCAATCTGTATTTGCATTTTATGGTGGCTCACATGAAATGAGCGGACAAGCACAAGTCGGTTTCCTGCCATTTTCTAAGCTGGCACAGGCACAACTGTTGCTCATCTCGAGGAAAAACAAGAGAAATCTTCACCAAATGCAGATGAATGAGTATGTTTTATTTTAGATTTGTCTATAAATCTGCCAAGTAAAAAGCCATTGTTGATGGCCAAGGCATTGATTGAGCCTGGATCTTGGAAATTAGTGACACATTGTCCTTCACGTTGAGTCAATGACTGTGATCGTTAAAGATGAGTCAGTGGATGGCATATTTGAAATGGGTCGCTTCTGCATGCATTGAAGTAAATGTCACTGAGAGTAGAATGTCAAGTAAACAAGCAAAACCAGAAAGCTAAGCAATTAAATTGCCAGAGCAAAAGCATTCCCCCAGTTGAAGTTTCCATCTGCAGAGAGCTATTGGCACTGCCTGATGAAGGAAAATAATTTGCAGTCATGGGATGATCACATCCATTAACTATTCCTGTTAAATAATGGCTTTAGAAAACATTTATACTTTACTTTATTTCTAGAAAGCTAAGGATTACAATTTGCATACTCGAGTCCTTAATGCACACAATATATGTCGGAAGCTAACTAGCTAAATACAGGTAGTGCATACTCTAGTTAATGCTTATAATATATTTCCTGGAAGCTAAAAACAGGAAGTGCTAAAAACAGACTCTTGGACTTGGACGACCCCTAAACGCCACCTTTTTTGTAGATTATTATCCACCTAAGAATCATATAATGAATCGGGTAACCAATGCAATGAGCACCTGAATCCTGGGCGATTTTACGCAAAATCAAAACAAAACGCTCCTTTTGCTGTCTTCTGTATAATCGGAACACTATATCCTGCTGTCTGCACAGGTATGCAAGACCATTGTTTTTGTGGTTGAGTTGAACAATTTTCTCATCAATAGCAGCTGAGTGAACGAACTTGGTTACTCTTCTTAATTCTTATTAATGCACCTTAAACAATTTTCATAGCGCCTTTTCCCGCTGTATCATTTTTAGCAGATCTTGAACAATTTCAGACATTTGTGGCCTATATTCTGGTATGTCCTGGAAACACAGTATCAAAATTAGTTCAAACATATGCTGGGAATTATTCATTAAAATGAGCGTGCACTATAGTATTTACTAGGAAACCGGTCTTAAAAATTACCTGTACACATCGTGACACGATATCAGCAAAGTGTGATAAAGATTTTGCAGGGTACTCTCCTTTGAGAGAAGGGTCTACCATTCTTGAAAGAGCATTTATGTCATGGAGTTGAGGTATTGCCCATCTAACTAAATTTTGTTCTGCTCGACCCTTTGACCTGGTACATAGGAAACAAACTACTATAAATAGTTACTACGTACCAACTTAACGAACTTCGGTGCCTGAAAAACATAACATGCTAAACAGTTTCCCACTGAAAGAACGATGGAAATGGTCATACCTGTCGTAGGCCTTCCGACCAGTTAATAACTCTAGTAAAACTACTCCAAAGCTGTAAACATCGCTTTTCAGTGTAGATTCCTGACTCAAACTCTGGAGCCCCATATCCATATGTTGCTTCTAATTGTCCTGACAGCTAATAGAAAGTGCACACAAGTTATTATACACCCTACGGCTGCAGTGTACTTCACCGGACAGTTCTTATAAATGGCGATAATCTATGTAATCCTACCAACCACCAAGTGCTTGCATTATAAATGGCGATAAGGTTTAGTTTGAGTCCTTGACTTACCTGACTAACAGATCCTGATATTATCAGCGGAGCTAGGCCACAGTCAGAGACTCGCACAGCCAGTCTATCATCGAGCAGAACATTGGCAGACTTGAAGTTTCGATGCATGATTGGCGGGTGACAATCCTCATGGAGATACCTTTATTGTATATGCAAATATAAGTATAACAATTTGTAACAAATGGAGAAAGCTAGAGATTTAATTTGGATCATAATATCTTTTGAACTTACTTTAAAGCTTTTGCAGCTTCAAGTGCCATACGGACACGTATGTTCCATGAAAGTTTCAAACCATCATCAGAGTGTATTGCTTCCTTAACTGATCTATTGCTACAATGCTCGTAGATAAGAAGCCTTTGTCCGTGCTCCACACAGTAGCCCATAAGTTTTACTATATTAGCATGATGAATTTTTTCGATTCTGAGCAACATTCGCATGAACTCATCATCCTTTAGCTTTGAACCCTTCTTATCAAATTTCTTCACGCTAAAATCTGTATAAAAAAGATATGATTTAAACGTGTTTGATGCTATAAATTTGATGGATAAGAAATATGCCCAAGTCTTGATACTCTGACATCAACTATGGTCTGAAGAGTCATACCTTGCCGTCAGGAAATTTTGCTCTATAAACCCTTCCAAGCATACCCACCTCGATTAAGTTATCTTCAGAAAAACTATTTGTATACTGCTGTAATGATGCAATCGTGAAGGAAGTCACAGACGGGAGTACATTTCCCTTTGGTGGAAGGTTCGCTGCAGACACTTTAGCGGGTAAAATAGGATCTACGAGAACTTTACCAATAGGAAGCAGGGGTGGGGATGGAGGAGGATATGACGGAGGTGGAACAAGATTCGGTAGAGGAGGCAGAAATATTGTGCCTGTGGTTCCTATTGATATCCTGATCTCTTTGTGCTCGCCTTTCAGCTGTTTGAATATACTCGTTCCGGCGTTTATTTTCAACATCATTTGGTATCACAACCCTTCCATTGTTAACTGTTCAAAACATTTAAAAAGAAAATACATAATTAGAGAAGAATAATAACAACATTTTATCCTAAAGGTGAAATTTTTAGTTTACCTTTGCTCATTTCATTGCTTGACTGGACCCGAGCCATGGAATTTCTGGGGGTTCGCTGCTCTTTTTTGCAAAGCCTCGGTATAAATAGTACACATCCTACTGCCAATATTAGAAGCACGAAAGCTGCCATGACAAAAATTATTACTAATTTTTTTGTAGTTGCTGGTTTTTTTGCGCTTTGATCAGAATTTGATTGTTGAGGTCCTTGTGGCGCTTTAGTCTGGTTTCCTGGTGGTTGATATGATGATGGAGGCTTAAAAAAAGGTGGTGCTGGTGGTGGCCTTGGCGATGGGGGTGTAGCTGGTGTGAGTGGTGGAGCTAACGGAGGTGCGGCTGGATCAAACAGGTTCCCATCTTTTCTGTCAAATCATTTAACTTTCAGTAAATTCCAGCATTTGAACCGATGCATAAATCAGGAGATATTTATACTCTAGCTTATATCCCATTCCATTTTCACTATGTAATACATTTTAAAAACATCCTGAATTAGGCACTTACTTGAAGTTCCGAATGCTCAACATCTTATCAGGTATAATTCCAGTGAATCTGTTGTTTTCGATGTTCCTGTTCAGAAAATATATAGAAACCACGTTAGACAAAAGGCAGAAGGCGCATTTGCATGATCTATCATGTAATGTGGTTTGGTTTAGGAACCCACAGCTCAGTTAGAGGAAGATCTTGCAAAACATCCAGGGTCCCGGAAATCTCATTGTTCTGCAATTGCCTGTAAATGATGTAAGGTTTATGTTATTTAGAGATTTCACGTATAAGCATTTAATCAAGAAAACTAGTGACTCACAATGTTTTCAGAGACAGTAAATTTTCAAGCGAGGAGGGGAGTTCGCCACTCAAGCTATTGTTAGACAAATCACTGCACAAGTTCATAAACTCAATTTAACAGCTGTTGGAAGGGAAGTTAAATACTTGAGAAGGTTACAAGAAGTAGAAGAGTTCATACAGGTTAGTTAAACTGGTCAGTGTCTGAAATGAGTCAGGTATAGAACCATTGAGAAGGTTGCCGTCGAGGGACCTGATATTCAAGGAAAGATTTAAAATTCAAACCTTTAAACCTTCATCAAAACACTGCTCCAAGCATAAAAAAATGCGGAAACTCACATTGCTGTTAGCTGACTAAGACCGGATATGGTATCCGGGATGGATCCAGTGAATGCGTTAGATGAAAGAAACCTTCATATGAGAATAAAGACAAACGCGAGCAAGGATCTATTAATTGTCAATTGAATCCTAGCATTGACAGAATAAGTAAAAGTGGAGGATTTGGAATTACAGTGCCTGCAGCGTAGGAGGCAAGTTAGAAGGAATATCCCCTCCTATATGGTTATTGCTCAAATCTCTGCAGTCACAAGAATGGCGATCAGGACAGCATATCAATCACGTATTCCACTAAGAATCAAAATACCCTTTTAAACGAGAATACATTTATAGTGAAGAAAATCAAAGTGAAAAATAAATAAAGAATTTAGCTTACATTTGCTGAATGGAGGTGAAGCCGCCTAAACCATCCCCGAGAGTTCCATCCAAACTAGCACCAGGGAGAATTCTGCAAAATCATGCGCATTATAAGCACAATGAAACACAGCAGCGCAGCCTATAGAACTTTATTCATGAGTATAAACATAGCTGAAAGAAGCGAAATCCTTACATTGCAAGTATGTAGGAAGTGTTACACTTTACACCCTGCCACGCATCACCGCAAGGATCTCCAGCGGACGAAGTCCATCCAGGGAGTTGAGGTGAATTAAGAGCAGCATGTAATTTATTAATCGCAAGAACTGCAACAATGTATCAAAATTCCCAATCATAAACATCCTCTTATAAGTCAAACATGAATATACGCAAACTCACCATCATCAGAATTAGTAAACCCAATGGTGACTCTTGCAGCAGAAATCAACAGCAGCCAAATACATAATGAAATGTTCTTCTGGAAACTCATCACTCCCAATTCAGCAGTCGATTCTTAAAACAGCAGATCTGTTACAAAACCTTGAAAAATGGAAAGATGAAAACGCAGAACAAATGTCAGAGATTCCCAAAACCAATTCTGGGAACAAATAAGAGCAGAGCATAGCTGCAGGAGGAAGCTTCAGAGAAATTGAATACTGAAATTCTGAGAAGAAGAGAAAAAGAATAAAAATGAGAAAATGCTCGATGTTTGAATAGAGTGGATTTAAATATTTGAAGAATGAAAATGTGATGTGAAGTTTACTTGCGTACGTGTGTTTTTGTCTTGTTGCGTGTGGATTAAGTCATGAAGACTTTGAATGTTCGGTTGTTACTTGTTCGCGCGTGGTAAGAACGCGCGCGTTTTAAGGATGTGGTGTTTGTCGTTTAATGCTGTTTTTAACTGATTCTGATGGAAGGATAAGAAACGAAAAAATGAATTAAATAGAAAATACTAATTTGACTTTGACTGCTCTAAAATTTGATTAAATTTTAATACTTAATATACGAAATATGTACGCTAATTGACTGAAAGGGGAGCTGAAATGCTGAATTATGTAACATGTGTTTTCCATTTTGTAAATAAAAAGTGTTGGATATGGTAAAATTATTTTTGTTGTTAGTAAAAAACATAACATAAAGAAGGTAAGATGTATAATGTTTCTGATATTGTGACATGTTTATTTAATACATGTTACGACACATTTGGCAAGATAAACATCTTGTAATATGTTACATATCACCAACCATAATTAGCATCGATTATGGAAGTTTCCTTATAGCCAGCTTACTTAGACTCACTTATATAATAATAAAATCCAATGTATAATTTATTTGATGGACACTTTTTGAACAAGTATATATCTTATCAACTTGGGGTGTTATTTTTATTAATATTTGGACAAGAGGGACCATAATCATTGCTGGAATTTGCAGACAGTTATTCTCATCTCATCGTTGTAGAAAATTACGTTGTAAATCGCTTTTATTCTATTTTTTTATAAAAAAAAGGGGAAAAAATTCCAACGTTGTAGAAAATTACGTTTAAAGAAAGGGAAGTGTGAAAGTTTGAAAAAGAAAATTAGAAGTCAGCGAAAGCTACTTTTTAACAGTATAAAGGAAAAATCCTTCCCTTTACTAGTTTTCTCCCACTCTCTTGTACTTGGTTTTTCTAATTTTTTATGACTTTGACAAGAATAAGTCTTTGTTGTATTCCAAGAAGAAGAAAAAGACACATTTTTATGGGAATCCAAGAAGTCACTATTGTTTAATAAAGTTTTGTCTATCTAGACATCATCCATTCACTTCGTTTAGTACATATCTTAACATGTATATGTTTCTTATAATAAAAAAATAATTAGGAATTAAAATTATGATTTACATAACTTGATCGTAAATATGAAATTTTACTTATACTTTGTCCATTCAGTTTATATTATAAGTCACATATCATGAACTAAATTTTTAGTAGGGTTAAAACAACTGGAAATTAAGGGGTGAGTTAAAGAACTCTCAAAGCCGTTATTATTTGATATAATAGTTAAATTTTGAGTAAGAAATAATATATTTTCTTAAATTAACTGCTCAAATAGACGAATACTTTAAAAATAAGAGAGATATAAGTCCTTAACTTGTGAATTGTGATACAAAAGACCAAACTTGAATGTCAAGAAAAGAATCATCGAATAAAATTGTCTGGCCCAAGCGGCCTGTGTGACCTCCTATGATTCGAAATTAATGCGACAAGGCGAGGCCCATTTGATAGTCCAAGTGATTGTTTCAGACCAAGTTGTCTTGTCCAAATCCAAATCATTTTTTTAGTTTATTTCTTTGATTGGTTAAAAAATAAACATTGCAATCTGATAGTACAACAATGAGTATAACCTGCGACTTTGATTTCGATTTTTTGTAATACTTATTTTCTTAAAAATCAAAAACTTTTTTATTGTTGTAAAGTACTCCCTCCATCCCACCCAAAGGTTCCCATTTGGCATGTTCAAGGTAAAATAAGAAACCAATATCTAAAGAATAAAAAATTCTGATGAAAATCTGATTAAGACAAATCCAAAACTAAAATTTCCCATCAAAATTTTGAGACCAAAATTACTTTACCAAAAATAAAATTTCCCACCAAAATTTTGAGACAATTTTGAAACCAATATCTAGGGTTGTTGGGGGTGATTTTTCAATTATAATAATTAATTAGTTAGTATAATTAATTATGTTTAAATAGTAAGTGTAATTAGAGTGTTATATTTTAATATTTATTTTTTGCCAAAAAAAGAAATAGGAAGCATTCGGTGGGACACCTAAAATGGCAAAAAGAGAAGCATTCGGTGGGACGGAGGGAGTATTTTTTATCATTGTTTCGATTTTTTGAATTACAGATATAATTTTTTTAGTATAAATTATTGAAAAATTGTTTATTTCCATAATTGAAGAAAATTTCGTCTCGTGTTCATCATCAAGTATTCGTAATATATTAAAATGCACATTTACAAATGAAGTAAAATATCCTGTAAGTTGCTAGCAACAGTAAAATGATACTAAAATTTAATAAAAGAATAAATCACATCGTTTATATTTTACAAAGGTTTCAAATCTCTAATACTCGCTCCGTCCCATAATGTTTGTCCACTTTCTATTTTGGATGTCCCCTTAAGTTTGTCCACTTTACTTTATTCTCCACCACATATTCTACTTTTTACTCATTTAAGTATTAATCATTTATTCTCAACCACACATTTTATACCTTCTTTCTACCTTAATTACCGTGCGTTTTATACTTTTGGACAAACAAAATAGGACGGATGGAGTAATATTTTAGATTAAAGCAAATTAACTTTTTGTAAAGTACGATTTCTGAATCCTTCAAATTGGAATAAAACAAACAATTTGTATCTTCTTTTTAAAATAATATTAAATATTCTAAAAAAGAAAAGCAAAAAAACATGATTACGATTTAGAATGAGAATTACGGAACGGCTACATCATCTAATTCAAAAACCACTTTCACTCCGTTTCACACGCTTTCCCCTGCTTTCACCGACCTCCATAAACACTCCAACCCTAACTTTACTCATTTCTCACTCTCCACTCCTCTGCTCCAATGGGTTGCTGTCTCAGCCGTTCTGCTAATCCAACCCAACAACCTTCCAAAAACCCTCTTCACCACCCCAACCCCAATTCCTCCAGTCACAACACCAACCTTAGAAACCCACCTCCGCCGCCGCTAGAGGAGGAGACCGTCAAGGAAGTACTAACCGAAACACCCAATGTCAAAGCTACCATTGAAAAGGAGGAGGAGAAGAAGAGTTTACAGATTGAAGAATCTGTTGAATTGAAACAGAGCGCGGAAATCGAGGTGTCGGAAATTACAGTAGCGACCGAGAACAGAAGCGTCGCGACGGTGAGTGTGAGTGTCAGTGAAAGTGTTTCAGCAGCGACTGTTGGTGGTTTGGAGAAGAGAGGAGGAGGAGAGGAAGTGATGAGTAAAAGCAGAGACAGAGCTGACGTCAGCAGACGCCAGAGATCGACGGATCGATCTCCAGCCAAGGTGTTGAAAAGAAGGCCTTATTCAGGCGAGCAGACGATGACCGGGCCGAGAGACAAACGCCTCAGATCTCCGGCCAAGAGGGCTTTGCCGTCGCCGGAGAAGAAGACGAATGTCGCACCCAGAGCATCCCGAGGAAGGTCTCAGAGTCCAGCAACTTCGAATCCTCGAAATGGGATAAACGCCGGCCCGGCTAGAATCAGGCGTGATTCCGGGGAGAGGTCAGGTCGTAGGTCGAGGTCACCTGCTAGTAACATTCCTCGTAACAGAGCAGGAACGTTGACCGAGGTCAACTCTACAGTCAACACAGGTCAACGTCAGCACGAAGAAGTCCGTAGAACAGAAGGGACGGTTGAAGAGGAAGAAGAAAGCGTGTCGTCGTCCAGCTGACGAGTCGCTCGACAACCCTCTGGTTTCTCTTGAGTGCTTCATTTTCCTCTAGAGTAAAACGATTCAGTTCCTTCTTACTTTAATGCGTTTAAGACGAGAACGATGTCGTTTGATGTTATCAATGTCTTTAGCTTAATTTAACTGAAGGTTGATTTGTAGGGTCGTTTTATATTATGAAAAATGAGTGGTGGCTGATTTTGTTGTCGGGTTGTGTTTGACAAAAAGTGTTGTGTAATTGAACCGATCAATTTTTTGGACTTTGTTTTGTACCGTAGCACGTTTATGAAGGCATCGATTTAATGCGGATTAAGTGATGAGTGTAAAGTGATCATACGATACTCAATCAAACTTTCTTTAAACAGTGTTAAACGGATGTAAAACGAAGACGTTTTTGGCTGTAAAATATAGCCGTTGAGTGGTTGTGTTTGGATAGAAGCCGAGAGTAAAATTTAATCCAAAAAAGAGTTGCACTCCCTGGCTGCTTCTTGTCTATTAGTAAATAGATCTTCATGCCCTATAATCGATTCTTCATAATGATATTGTTAGGTTCTGCTGTTCTGCACCTGTGGATGTGATTATTTATTTGTATAGTATTCATCTTGTTCATACGCACAACATTATGGGCCTTGGAAAAACATCATTATTACCAGTGGCGGAACCAGGGGGCGGAGGGGGGCTGGAGCCCCGGCGAGGAAATTTTTATTTTTTTTTAAGAGGTATAATTTATCATAATTCGATTTGGAGCCCCGGGTAAACTAATTATTTGAGCCCCGGCTGAAAAAATTATTAGAGCCTCAGCTAAAAAAATTATTTGAGCCCCCCCTAAAAAAATTATTTGAGCCCCGGCGAATATTCCGTCCTCCGTCCTAAGCTTTTGAGCCCCGACGAATATTTCGTCCTGGTTCCGCCACTGATTATTACGTATTAGCTTTCATGTCATGTAAATTCCTACACACATTTACAACTTTAGTGCACGTATCACATTGCCTTAATTTACGTGTCCACGCCAAACGCTTATTTGAAGTCCAAACATCGATTAGAAAGTCGTTTTTATAATTAGTATTGAGGTCCATTTCGGCAAATCCAAAAGTTTATAAAACATAAAAAAAGTTCAAGGAGGACCAATATTTTAATGTGAGATAAAGAACATCATTTCAATTGTTGATTTCCATCAATCTAACGTTTACTATTAATAACCGTCACTCACCAACCGCCCCGTGTTTTTTGCTAATTCATTATATATTTAATTAAAACCAATTTAATCTCAAACGCTAGATTAATCTAAACTAACGGTTGAGATTAAGTCTTTATATCTCACAAAAATTTAATGTCCTTCTACAACTCAATCCATATTAGCATATATAAATCAGGAATGCCACTATTGATGGATTTTTTAAAAACAAATTTCGATTTGATGGTAAGCCTCAATGTTTGCAAACCAGTCTGAGTTACAGACTGAACAGTGAATGGTGGAGTTTGGACATGTTTATGAAGTTGTAGAGAAAGATATGCAATTCTGAATTAAACGAGACTAATATTCGTTGACAGTGTATATTGAAAAATCCTGTCTTCACATCTTTAAGTTTCAATTGTATAAAAGTAGAGCTTATCCATTGGAATGTCTGTAAATATTAAGTAAAATTTGTTACAATAGATGTAAATTATATGTTATCTCCTAGTTGAATATGTAACATTCCTTACTTCTTCAGAAAATATTGTCCTCAAGGTTTAAAATACAGTAGCATTTCTGGTGGTCTTGACAATGAAAACCACAAAAGTTTGAGAACTGTTACACTGCTCGAGTTACCAACAATGGTAACAAACCACTCACAACACATAACGTTCATATGGTCATATTTCTTTGCAAGTAGACTAGAAATATGAAGCTATAGATCCAAATGGAGAAATATTGAAAATCATATGTGGAATAGTCTCTCCAAATCATTAGGGCACTATCATCAACTATTGTTTCGACAAGACAATAAAATTCTTGTTGCCATGGTATATCACATCTATCGACATTCTGAACAACCATAATATCCTCGAATTGTACTGAAAATAAGAATCAATTGGAATCATTTGAACAACCATAGGCGTCCATTCCATGTCAACATGTTTAGGGTTGACGTGTACAATCTATTTATTTGAATCATCTAAAGTCTCCACAGACTCTACAAGTTCAGCATGTGAATTCTGTTTGACTGAAATGACAGTTTCACTCATCTCTAATGATGAATATACATGATGAGCATTCTGATTTTCTGACAATTGTTGACTTTCACTGTACCTAACTTATTCCATGGGTGTTAGTCATTCTTTCTAATTGTTCTATCTGTCTTAAAGTAGTGGCAGCTTGATGGTGAAACGATTCTTACATTATTGTAAAAGTTCTTTGATCTTGATAAGTTCTGATTGATATCCATTAGAGCCTCAATATCTTGCGGCCTTAAATCATCCTGACTTATTGATTCAGAACAGAAAGCGCTGAGTTTTTAGGAAAATTGGATCCCCAAAAAAGGTGCACGTTAGCGGTGCGTTTTCACAGTTTTCAGGCTTCCCATGTTAGAATTGGGCTCAAAATACCTCGTTTCAAAGAGAACAACGAGACCGTCGGGATACCCGAGCTTTGCTCTTAATGTATGGTGTTTTTTGGGCTTTTGAGCCGTTTACTATTTTATTTCCTTTCTTCAATGTTTTTCGAATATTTATTGATTTTTATTTTTAGGGTTTCGAGTTTTCCTATATATAGGAAAGTTAGCTACAATTGTTAGACGATTGATTTTGATTATTAATAAACGTTTCTAGGGTTTTTCCTATCAGTGTTCTTCCACGCACGTACTCTGCATCACTAATACTGAACTTGACTCGACATTCGAATTTCGATGAAAAAGCATCATTTCATACGAACTCGTATCATGATAGAAGAGATTAGGGTTTAGAAGATGAGAAGAATAGATTAGAGAATAGAGAAGATAAAGTTGAAGTTGATGTTGATAAAATTGTTATTCATTCATTGTCTAGTCCTTACACATTACAAAGGACTTAATTACACCATTCAATCATAATATTATATTACATTTATTCTCCAAACGGAATACATAACACTTATCCATTAACGATGCCGGTAAACATTAAGTAAAAATTGTTACAATTGTCAAGTTATATAAAAACTACACGCCATCATGTTTATAAAAATATTACACACCTTCACGTCGTCCTTTATTTCTGGGAGAACACTCAAGCCAATGGAAGAATAATCCGTTACATTGGGTTGCTTCATCCATCCAAGACGGTCGTGGAAAAGTCGTCGCAGGTACCTTAACCACTGATCCCATACCTTAAGATTAGTAAATTGTTAAATAAAAACTAATGTAACTTCCTGTACAAAAAGATACAAATCATTCTTATAGATGGCAGATGATAAAAAATAAAATAATAATAACATCATAATATAACTAAAGTAATACAGTATTTACCTCATATGCATTTGTGCTCGCACAAGCCGTTTTCCCAATAGTGAAATTAAAAAAGAGCAGCTGACTCCTTTCCAAGTTGTATCTTGTAAGAGATGTAGAAAAAGCAAACACTCTATATCCTTTGTTCTACGAGTAAGGTGCATTGCTCTGATTCTCGTTGTCATCAGTATGTACAAATATTTACGTAATGAAATTTGTAAGTTTATGTTAGCTACTTTTGTGGAATGAAATTTGTAATTGCTTGAATCTTCCGGATGTGACCAATATTTGCAGGGTTTTTTTAGATTTTTTCAATACTCTCTGGACAAATGATCGGTATGGACAAAAATGATCACTGCGTAAATAAGTTTTGAAGTTTGAGGGTGTTCCTTTTTCATTGCATTCTTATTATTTACAAGCCAAATAGTCTAACATTCCTCAGTTTATGAAAAACCTATCCTTCTTCCCTTAAAGAGAATACTAAGACAGCTAAAACTAGTGGATTGATCACTATATCTCAAAGACTTTCTTCCCACAAGATATCGCTTGATCTATTATGTATTGCATTTCATGTGTCTTTTCATTCTATTCCTTTCTCAATTTTGCAATCTATTATTTTATATTACTTAATATTATTCTTTTATTAGTTTATATTGTTATTTTAAATTGTATTTTCTTACATATAGAAGAAAAATATTACATCAACATAGGTCGTTACGCGTATGTGCTAGTGTGTAAAAAATAATAATTTAATAATTGAAAAATAAAATTTTATGAACACACCTACCATTTTATCATATTGTCGTGGATATCATTCGTAATATTGAGTATTATTACTCTAAATCATATTCTTATTTATACTATTAATAAAACACAAAGGTGCTATTAAAAGTTATTTTTTGAAGTGACTTTTCACTTTCCAATTTTATTCTTACTATTATTAAAACACAAAGAGTGGTTTTTTAAATTCTTTTACTACATCTCAACTTGTTAATAATATGGCCTGGCGAAGTATCAGACCAACTATAACGTACATGACAACTGATATTATTTACAACCTCAAGTGGTGCGCTCCTGAAAAGGGTTATGTGAAAATTAATGTCAATGCTGCATGGGACAAAATCACTCGTAATTCGGGCATAGGACTTTGCTGCAGAAATGAAGATGGTTATGTCCTTTTTGTGGATGCATGTTTTTCTAATAATGTTCGATCCAGTTGGGTAGCAGAACTGTGGGCTGTTTATAGAGGTTTTTATATAGCAAGGGGCATGAGGTTAAAAAATCTGATCATTGAATCAGATTTTGTAGCAGTCATTAAGACCATTCTACAGGATCAAGTTCCTTATCTCCAATGTCAACACTAGCTAATTTTCTGTCGTCAATGTTTAGCTCCACTCCACAAAATGAACAATTTGGAAGCTGGTGACTGTGCGTGAAGCTTTGTGCTGATTCCATAGCAAAAAAAAGGCAAAACATGAAAGGTGGAACTGGAAATATACCAATGTTGTTCTCTTCTATAGTCTATTCCTTTATTATGAAATTTTGCGCCTTTGTCCTGAGTGTTGCTTAAGTGTTTGCTCTTGTAACACACTAGTGTTCTAAAAAGCTTTTATTAGTCGACCTTTTGCCTATAAATTTTCAGTAAGCGACAAACCCAAATAATCAATTTTGATGGTTCATTGTTAACTATTATCAATTCTTATATTATTATTAGTACTTATTATGTTCAATATTTATTTTTATATTGTTATTGTAAAATCATATTTTATTACACATGAATCAAATGTATGTCCATTTTTTAT
>QZGG01002142.1:0-44093 GCA_006409495.1 Sedum album
TGGAAGTTTTATTTATCAAGTTAAAAATTAGTTCCCTTCGAGTTTAACCTGTTTTACTGAATACAGATAGGTTATTTGCAAGAGGGTATCAATCCATCATCCATAAACTTGCTAATTTTCCGTGGCCCGCATTTTAGTCTGGCAATAAAGACTGGCATCATCATTGGGATTTTGTCTCTCACGGTTAGTTATAGTATAAGAACTGTCGTCTTGAATGTGTTTTCATCATACTTTGCCGGGCTTGAGAATCAGAAGGTTATTTTTTGGTTATATATATTACAGGAAGGAATTGCAGTTGGGAGAACATTTGCAAGTATGGCGAATTATCAGGTTGATGGAAACAAAGAAATGCTCGCAATCGGTATTATGAACTTGTGTGGCTCATGTTCATACTGTTACATTACATCAGGTATTTTTTTCATTTTATTTTACTTATTAGTCCATGAATGAGATCAATAAGGCTGTAAGCAATGCAGGTGCATTTTCGCGGACTGCTGTAAATTACAACGCTGGAGCTAAAACCGCAATCTCCAACGTGGTGATGGCCATCACAGTCTTGATAACTTTATTATTTCTGATGCCATTGTTTCATTACACGCCCAACGCAATACTCTCGTCTATCATCGTTATGGCTGTCATAGGCCTAGTTGACTTCAAGGCAGCATATCACCTTTGGAAAACTGACAAGATAGACTTTGTAGCATTTTTATGTTCTTTTTTCGGTGTCTTGTTCATCTCTGTCCCCATGGGTCTTGGTATTTCGGTAAGTATCTAATTCCATTCCGATCAGTATCTCCAAAAACATCCAAAAGCGCGTTTATAAGTTTTTAAAACTGTTTGCAGATCGGTGTTACATTGCTTAAAATCTTGCTGAATGTGACAAGGCCGTACACGACACAGCTAGGAAAGCTCCCAGGGACACAAATATACCAATGTTTCGGTAGATACGAGCAGGCACTAAGACTCCCATCCTTCCTCATCATAGGAATTGAGTCACCAATTTATTTCACAAATTCTACATATCTTCTAGAAAGGTTACTTTACTCACACAAACATTCAATCTCATTTCACCAAGTATATATTTCATCTGCCACAGTTTCTGAAGTTACTTTTTTCCTGCTATTTTTACAGAATACTTAGATGGGTACGCGAAGAAGACGAGAGGATTCAGTCCCTGAATGATCCTCCACTTCGCTGCGTGATCCTCGATTTATCAGGTGATACTATTTTTATTTCCAACTGTTCATTCCACAGCTGTTACATTTGTCATCTGACATTTATCATTTGAAAATGTTTCAGCTGTGACAGCCATAGATTCCAGTGGAATTGATATAGTTTGTGAACTGAAAAGAGTCTTGGAAAAAAATCGCTGCAGGTGATACTCGACAGAAATTGTTTTTACAATGTCTGATGAGTATTTTGGGCAATATTGTATAATATCTAACTTAGTGTTTTCTGTTGCATATTCATGTTCTGTTAGCTTGTCCTAGTGAATCCTCTTGGAGCTGTCATTGAGAAGCTTCACAAATCGAAAACACTCGAGTCTTTTAAATCAAGTGGACTTTACTTGACAGTGGGGGAAGCTGTTGCGGATATATCATCATCTTGGAAAATATGATGAAAAGAACTTGATAATCGAAATGACTGACTGCTAGACTGTTACTTCTCGTCAAAAACAATTTATTTTTGTAATAAAAATAAAAATGAAGAAGGGCATTATCGTCTTTTAGAGCTGATTCAATATTTCAATTGGAAATCATCATTTTGAAAAGCCAGAGAAGAGGGAGCGCGTGAGATCAAACGCTATATTCAAAAACCTTCAACATCAACATTCTCTCTCTAGTGACTAGTGTTAGTAGTCGTCGTCTCGTTTTCAACACTCATATTCACATCGTCTCGTCTTCCGTCAAATCCCCAAAATTCAAACTTCATCTCTCACCTCAATTCCCGATTCAAAATCTCATCTTCCGCTTCCTCCGATTCAAATCTTCCGGCTCAATCGGTGGATAAGGATTCGAACCAGCTATGAGCCGTCAAATGCCGCGATCTACTGGCGCCGGCTCCACCGTACACCACCAGCGCCAGCACTCTGACAACTTCATTGACTCGTCTTCATCCGCTGCTCCTTGGATTCAGGTAGCGTTTGAGTTTGAATCTGATTGTGATGATATGGATTTGGTTTTGGTTTTTGATTATTTTAATGTTACTGTGCAGGACGGTGGGACCAGATTCAGCAGGAATGCGGGAGAGGAGGTGGGACCGACGTGTTTCTGGATTCTTCTTCTCCCGGGATAAGATCCAGTAGCTTGAGGATGATGACTGATGAAGAGATCTTTTCTGGACAGTTCAGTTCGGGCTTGTTGGATATTCACTCTTTTGACACCGAGTTGTTGTCGGAGGTATATTGATTTAGAAGATTTATATACATTATTAATCTGGCATTTCTCGTAATGTTTATTTCACATTATATGCGGTGGATATGTTTTATTCCTCAGATTTCTGCTCCTAGCCTGTTAGAGAAAACATCATTTCAGCATCATATGCGTGTTAAAAGTTACGACGAGTTTGAGCCATATTCTAATGCTGAAAAACTTCCCAACAAATCTCGTGGACCATCGGAAAATATTCTTACCAAAAGTTTTGCAGCAGACAAGGAAAAGGCCAACAATGTTGCTAAGATTAAAGTTGTGGTTAGTAGCGCTTCCTCCCTTATTTTTTCTGCCCAGTTACTATAATTTTGCTACAATTATTTGGAAGATATTTATCTTCAATATTGTTTGTCAACCTCAACTATTGTATATCCAAATTTCAGCTTTTGTGGTGATGTAATAATTATGTTTCACTGCAGGTCCGTAAGAGACCTCTCAATAAAAAAGAAATAGCAAAGAAAGAAGACGATATCATATCCATTGAGGACCGGCCCAACTCTCTCACAGTTCATGAAACTAAGTTTAAGGTAAGCTATAGTCGACTAGTGAAAAGTGAAAACATTATCAGTGTACTGGCATTATAAGAATAAATTGAGATATTTTAAACTAATGTTCAGAGGCTATCATCTAAATGTTATTTTCAATGGAGTTTGCTGGCTAGCTTATGTTTTTCGATGCACACCGTTGACACATATCAGTTTATGTATGCAACTCTAACTGCTTTAGATACCTATAATCTTGTCTATTGATTGTATATATCCATTTCTGTATACTCACATACCACACATGTATCATCAATTCTTCATTACTCCTAAGATACTACTTCTCTTTGACTCGACAATGGTTGATAATAGGGTTTTTTTTATTGCAGGTTGACCTTACTGAATATGTAGAGAAGCATGATTTTGTTTTTGACGCTGTGTTGGATGAGAGAGTGACAAACGAAGAAGTAAGGCTATATTCGACTTGTTGGACTTTCTACATTATCTAGATCTAGATTGTTAGAGACTTAAAGTACTTGACCGTGTTTCAGAATTTTCTACAGGATCTACTGATTTCCAAATGCTTACATTGTGATTCATGTTTAGGTTTATTCGGAGACTGTTCAACCAATAGTTCCATTAATTTTTCGAAGAACAAAGGCCACCTGCTTTGCTTATGGACAAACTGGTATGTCCCTAGGCTATGCTGCCAGATGCTGTTATGCCCTAGACAGGAGTAGCATGTGGCATGTGTTTTTTAGACTGTTTCAGTTGATGAATACATGGATGACAATGCTTATGTTTTCTCACCGAGAAAATAATTTTATCTACTGTGGAACTTTAAAATGATACTAGTTCTTCTATGGAGCTTGACCAAAGGCATGCCTTAGGAAGCCAGGAAGAGTGATAAATATCTTTTCAAGGTTACATTATATGACATCGACCTAAAAAGTATTTTTTTGCTAAAGAAAATATGTTACAAGATCTTGGCATGTCCATAAAATTGTAAAATGAGATGAAAGCCCTCACTGTTGTTGTGGTTACTTTTCCCATGATGTAACCCCTTGCTTTGGAGTAGTTTTTGTATACCAGTTAGACCTTGACTTTCTTTTTGTGTATTGATAACATTTATTTACATTACACTTCTCTTTTTATTATATTAATATTTTTTTGAGTGACATAAGTTGACTGTACACCTCAGGAAGTGGGAAAACATTTACCATGCAGCCTCTGCCGCTCAAAGCATCCCAAGATATCTTAAGATTAATGCATTACAACTATCATAATCAAGGTTTTCAATTATATTTCAGCTTTTTTGAAATATATGGAGGAAAACTGTTCGATCTCCTTGGTGATAGGAGGTAAGTTATTTACACAAGTTTGTCTACTGCTAAAAAGGTCTTCAACTCTATTACTTAATACAAAATTGATTTCCACGTCTGCAGAAAACTATGTATGAGGGAGGACGGGAAACAGCAAGTTTGTATTGTTGGCTTGCAGGAGTACCGAGTGTCAGATGTTGATACAATCAGGGAACTCATAGAAAAAGGAAGCTCTGCAAGGAGTACTGGCACCACTGGTGCAAATGAAGAATCATCTCGATCACATGCTATTCTTCAACTTGTTATCAAGAGATCAGCAGATGGCAGTGAGTCAAAGCCTGCTAGGCCTGTCGGCAAGCTATCATTTATAGATCTTGCAGGAAGTGAACGAGGTGCTGATACCACTGACAATGACAAGCAAACAAGGTTTGTTAGTTAGCCTATTTCTTTCTTTCCTGAAATTTCGCACAGATTAACAAGTTTTCTTACAAAATTATCTTACAATTTGCCGTTGAGGCTCTTGCACATATAAATTGGAGAGTGGCTTAAAAAGCGTTAATACTGATATATTTTCAGGATGGAAGGTGCTGAAATCAACAAAAGCTTACTCGCGCTGAAAGAATGCATAAGAGCACTGGACAATGACCAAGGCCATATTCCTTTTAGAGGAAGTAAGCTGACTGAAGTACTGAGGGATTCGTTCGTTGGTGATTCAAGGACTGTCATGATATCTTGTATTTCACCAGGCTCAGGATCCTGTGAGCATACTCTCAACACACTAAGATACGCTGACAGGTACACAAAATAATTATGCCTGTGACAACAGTACTCATTAGGGAAATATACTAATAACAAGAGTAAAATTCCAGGGTGAAAAGTCTTTCCAAAGGGAATAACTCAAAGAAAGAAATCCCTCCATCTTCAAACCTTCGTGAATCTACCACTTTGCCCTTGTCATCAGTGGTCCAGAATCAAGCATCCGGTGAGGATGGGTTGGCTGATGCCTACAATGGAAAAAACAGATTTGGATGGAAAAAAGAGAGAGAACAAGAATCCGCTCCACCTTCTAAGGCAGTAGATCGTGTTCCAAGCGGAAGGGAGGAAAGCAAAGTGATCACGTCCCTGTATAAAGATTATCGCGAGAGTCAAATAGTAAGTCAAGAAGTCGGAGAAGATGAAGATTATGACTATTACGAGGAGAAGTATGAGACACCTTCGAGGTTATCCAAGCCTAAAGATGATAGATCACGAAAATTTGACAGCAGAGCAAAAGAGAGGAACCCCCAAGACACTAAAATCCATCTTCTGAATCATGATGATGAGCTTGATGCTCTTCTAAAGGTAATTAATTATTTTGTTATTTGATATTTTTATTACTTCAACAAAAGCACAGTAAAGGAAAATGTTGGTTTTTTTATTATAATAAATCCACTTTGCTAACTTTCAGGAAGAAGAGGATCTTGTTTCTGCTCATCGGAAACAGGTGGAAGAGACTATGGAAATAGTCAGGGAGGTTGGTTTTGTGCTTTAGTTCTTCAATATAAATTTTAAGTTTTTTAGTAAATTTGATTTGATTTTTTATTCAGTTACCATCTCATGTGTAAGCCATACTAATACTTGAACTTTACAGGAAATGAACCTATTAGTGGAAGCTGATAAACCAGGCACGCAGCTAGATGATTATATCTCTAGACTCAATGCAGTATTAGGGCAAAAAGCTGCCAGTATTATGCAATTACAAACTCGTCTGGCAGTCTTTCAAAAGCGCCTGAATGATCACAATGTCCTTATGCCCTCTACTCAGTGAAGCCAACAAGCAATCCCAAACTCAGTGATTTAATGAACAAGGACTCTACGGAGATTCTCAGAAGAATGTTGGCTTGGATTAGAACGTCTCAAACTACCATCTACGTCATAATCCTACCTTACTAAGATTTTGACGATTCACCTGGTCCTATACCATACTTGTCTGTGTGTTGTATGAAGCTGCAATAGTATATACAAGCTTTTGCCCTCGGTAAAAAATACATTTTAGTCATGCACCTCTATTTAAGTGGCATGAGCAAGAGCTGTTATTTGAGTCCTTCAGGTGGCTGTCTTGTGGTACATCCTTGCACTACTGTCCACTATTCCTGTTATCGTAGTTATCAAATATTGGTCAATACAATACATTTGGTTGAGTTTTTTATTTGGGACTGATATTTATAACAGTAGAGAAATGATGATGTCTAATATTTTTATGGTAAAAGTTGTCAGATTTCTAACTACAATATTCTGAGAAAAAAATACTTGGAAAGAATGCCTTCGGCACCAGAGTACCTATGATCATGTAGAACAGTATCGCACTACTCTCATTGATCATTATAAACCAAGCTACTGACACTACATTATTGCAAGTGGATGTTGTGCTGCGTGATCAGCTAATTCGAAGCTGCTCCTGACAAGAACCATAAAAATAAATCATTCTTATCAATAGGGTTTCAACTTCTCATCAATCTCATATCTCAGTTACGCAGTCCGAGTGAATCAGATGGCAACTTAGACATAAACTCAGCTACTCCTATGCAGTGGCATCATTCTTTGATCCAATGTAGAAAGAATTTGAGGCACTGACATTCCTCCCGATACTACTATTTCTGCAATGGAGCACAATATCCCATTATGAAACCTTTAAACTGTATATCATTCAACTCTATAAAAATATTAGTTATCTGCCCCAATAAAATGCATCACGTCAAACAGCGTGCTAATATATGGCTTTCATATACTACTCGAGTGCAACAAAGGTACACCAAAAATGTTGGTTTTGAACTACCAAATAGCCTAATACAACTAATCCAGAGGAACACGGAATATAGTCTATATGATAGTTAAGAGACGTAAGGCGTTATTACCGATTCCCTCCCTGACAGATAAATTGGGTCTGATAACTTCCTTTGAATTGACAAGAAATATGTCGCCAATATAAAGATGATTTGTGGGTACATAAACACAACTCAGCTCTTCATCACCCGCATAAGTCTGGATGTGTAAAACAATCAGGCTTCAAGATAACTAAATAATAGAAATTATAATTGCTATGCGCCATTTATTTAGTTATTAGCATGAATACTATTGTCTACTGTGTATTGAAGAAAAGTGATCAATCAAACATCTAATAACAACATTTTTAAGGACACATAATAACAGAATGCTGCACAAATCCGTTTTCAATATATTTTACTTAATTTATACCTGTAACACAACAGTTGATGTGATGAAACCAATAGCATATTCACCTATGCGAGGATGCCTTAATATGGCCACTTCCTTGAACGCCTGGGAGTTCTGGTCTGCAGTGAAAATAGAATATCAGGCATATTTAACCTTTACCAGAGATAATATATCTATCTTGAAAATATCAAATTATACCTGGTGATATAGCAGAACTAATTTGCTTTGATGCATTGTAAATATGCCGCACAAATGGCATCCGTTTGATGAACCACTCCCCAAGACTAAGAACAGATGTCCCCAGCCAAGATGACATCAAAACCCCAACCAAGAAGATAAAAGTTATAGAAGTTATGAACCCAAGACCTACGAGGGACACATAGGGATTAAACGATTTACATGAAAACCATCAAAAATGGTCACAATCTAAAAAGTTCCCACACCCCGAGATCAAGGATTGCAAAATGCACACACATAAAATGTATAGCTAGGTACCAACTTACTATTTTTTAAAGGGAATAACAAGGAAAAAAAAATTAGGAACCACAAATATCCAATTCCAGTTCTAAATATGGTAAATACAGGAGTGTTCTAAGAACTAGTACTATGGAGAACACTAAATAGCTTTAAACACCAATATTATAAGAACAATCTAAAATATTAAATCCTTACCGAATATGTTAATTCCAAGATGAGCATATATCGGGGAGAAGAAGCCATCGACAAAATGAATGAACCACCAAGTTAGATAAAATGTGATTGCAATGGGTAATAAGATAACACTGTAAAAATCGCAAAACATTTAGTGTAAGTGAAATCTGTCTAATCCAACCAAGCACAATACAATATTCAGCGGTATCCACAAAAGAATTAAGATGCCAAAATATGTAAAATTTTGTCAGTCAGTTTAACTACTATTCGTGCTGTTATCCAAAACTTATGGTAAATTATGCATATTTGGTTATGTACAATAACGAATGGTGAAATGCAGTAACTAAACAGACATGGTTGTATCTCAAGGAATAATTTTCCCTTTCAACTTCAGACAAATGCGATCAATTTCCACTAAAACAGAATTTCCGTAACTATATAAAGTGCGCACATTTAAGTTTCAGATCCCGAAAGAAAATCCTACTAAACTACAGCAACCCTAGAAGTCCAGGACCCATAGCCCAGAATTAGCATAATACACGCTAGCCTACTACTAAGACCACCTCGTAGACATTAAATGCGTCAACTTTAAGTTCCTCATTACAAACATGCAACCAAGAACACAATTATTTCAAAGTCACTGCAATGTATGAATAAATTCACCATCCAGTCATAAACTTTTTTGAGGCCCAGCTTCTGATAAATCTTGAGGAAGACTACACAGAAAAAAGACAGCCTCAGTCAGAAATGCAGCATTACAATTGAAATTCATACGCTAATATGATATCATGGAAAGATGAAACCCTAACTCTGACTACCCTAAATCACAAGGGAATAAACCTCTTTACCGGTGTGGAGGGACGAGGAGCTGGAGGCGGTGGAGGAGGAGGGCTTGGCGGTGTCGTCATCGTCGACGGGAATGAGGAATTCGCGATCACTGTTGATCGGCGTCCGTAAACACGGAAAATGTCGAAACGGCGACGCATCAGGGTAATTCGTCAAATACACTATTATATTAAAACATCGTTGTCATGTGATTTAGCTACATTTTTCCTTTGGTTCTTTTATAAAATTTATTTATATCGAAAAATAATTATGGTGATATTAATAATCGTCAATTTTTTAAAATTGTAATTTTAAAAATTCAATCAAATATAACTATCACACGTGTGTTCGGGGTCGACAGACAGCAGACTCGTGCTAAACATCCAAATTCCACTGTCATTGATGAGGACTAGCGCTAGCGCTCACTTAATGTGAACTGTCCCAACACAATCTCAAGTATGAATTGGGATTGGCGTATTCACTACTCATCTTCGCATTTTTCTGCAAGTGTGTTCCCATCTGCTTTGCATGCTATATGAAACCTGAATCACAAGTCTTTGGTATTGACTAATGTTTTTGGCACACCCAAGAACAATTTTATTGTCACTCAAAAACCAAACAATGTCTTAATGGTGATGTTTATAATTTTCAAACAGTTTTTACAAGATAATAATAACTCCACCTCCATGAAGAAGATTTATTGACCAGTTTTGACCTGTTGTTGAGAATTTTAAACAGTAGAAGTACATAAAAAATCTTAAACTAAAAGAACTGTCAGAAAGCAAAGATATTTTAGTCAACATTATTATTAATAAATCCAACAAGCATTACAACAGGAGCATAAATGCATCGAAACTCACTTTCTTGATTTCGAGCTCTTTTTGAGCTGTTGACTCTTTCCACTTCCAGTTCCAGTCTTTGCCCCACTCTTAAAAACTATAGCCTTTAGAATTCTTGGTATGAGCCTCACATTTCACACTGCTTGACTTCCAGCCTCTTTTACTAGTCTTCCAAAAGCCAATTAGCAGTGCTCTTGTTTGCTCCTGCAGCTCGAGACCCAGTTTGAGTATGATTTCATTATCTGGGTATGTGTCAAGTTCGTTGCTTTAGGCTGATTTTGGTTGATTGGATTTTGGGATTTTAGGGTTTTGTACTAATGTTTGAGGTGTTGTTGCTTGCTGTTTCATTGGTGTTTTAGTTGGTTTTGTGATGTGTTATTTTGATTTGCGTTTGTTCATCTAGTGTTCATCGATTTGATAAGTTGTGTTTTTATATCATATTTTGCTCTCATATGGTCTGATTCTGGTATATGCTTTTCTGGATCTTTGCAGATTTCCTGTTTCAGGATGTGTTTTAGTGGACTCAGTCCCTGTCTACATCATTGTTCAATGAATTGATGATTTTGAAGTATATATTCCCGGATCAGTTGAGGTTTTTCAGTGTCAAGATTTTTGAAGCGAGGACTTGTATCTAAGAACTTAGTATGGTGACTCATAGTAGTTTACTGGCTGCTTTGTTTCGGCTTCTCATTTGGGTGGTGACATTCAATATTAGATTGGGGTATGGTACGATCACTGATGTTTTCTGCTTGAAGACCTTGAAGGAGTCTATCGGTGACCCATTAGGCTCCTTGTCCTCATGGAATTTTAATAATACTTCAGAGGGCTCGATATGTAGATTTTCTGGAGTGGAATGCTGGCATGATGATGAGAACAAGGTACTGAACTTAAAACTAGCTGGTTTCGGTTTAACTGGTCCTTTCCCCTCGGGCCTTAAGAATTGTTCAAGCTTGACAGGCCTTGATCTCTCTAGCAACAACCTGTCAGGGGCTCTTCCAGCTAAAATTTCTATTGAGGCTGCCTTTGTTACCACTCTTGATCTCTCGTCAAACAAATTCTCCGGAGTTATACCTGAAAATTTAGCAAACTGTACCTATCTGAATGTGCTGAGGCTCAATGGTAACAGGTTAACGGGTACAGTTCCTCCTCAACTTGGCTTGCTTGCCAGGCTCAGGGAATTCAGTGTTGCGAATAATCATCTTTACGGGCCTGTACCTACATTCATAAACTCAACTTTCACGGTGAACAGCTACTTGTCCAATCAAGGGCTCTGCGGGGGCCCTCTCGAAGCTTGCCAGGGTTCTCGGAAGATACAAACCAATATTATTGCAGGATTGGCAATTATTGCTGTTGCCTTAATGCTCGTTGTGTTATGTGTGTTGTTTATCTGCTTTTCACGCAGAGTGAAAAAGCTGAAGAAGGATGAGGACTTGGAAGGAAATGGGTGGACTAAAACCTTTAAAGGTCTCAAACGCGTGAAGGTAAGGCTTTCACATACATTGAATGTGCAGATGTTTTCTAATTTTTCACCACTTTCGCTTAACCTTGTAATATTTTCAAATCTTCATTCAGGTATCTATGTTTGAGAAATCACCAAAGAAAATGAGCTTGAAAGATCTCATGAAGGCCACAAACAGTTTCAGCAAGAAAAACATCATCGGGTCAGGTAGAACAGGAACAATGTATAAGGCTGTGATGTCAGAAAACTATTTCCTAATGATTAAAAGGTTACAAGATAATCAGCGCTCAGAGAAAGAGTTCATGGCCGAGATGAATACTCTTGGAAGTGTGAGGCATCGGAACTTAGTTCCCCTGCTGGGTTATTGCACAGCAAAGAAAGAAAGGCTTTTGATATATAAGTACATATCAAATGGCACATTGTTTGATAACCTTCACCCCTCTGAAAACAAGCCATCAAGGCTGGACTGGCAAATGCGGCTTAAAATCGCGATAGGCACGGCAAGAGGTTTAGCTTGGCTTCACCACAGCTGTAACCCTAGGATTATTCACAGAAACATAAGCTCAAAATGCATACTCTTGGACCAGGATTTTGAACCACATCTAGCAGATTTCGGCCTAGCCAGGCTCATGAACCCTCTAGACACCCACCTGAGCACATTTGTTAACGGTGATTTTGGAGACATTGGTTACGTAGCTCCAGAGTATCCACGGACACTTGTTGCCACACTTAAAGGCGATGTATTCAGCTTTGGAACCGTTCTTCTCGAGTTGATCACCAGTGAATTACCCACTGGCATCGCCAATCCCACAGACGACTTCAGAGGAAGCTTAGTTGAAAGAACACAACATTTGTCAAAAGCTTCAAAACTCCATACAGCAATAGACAAAGCCCTAATAGGGAAAGGCTCAGACGACGAACTACAACAATTTATTCGAGTTGCTTGCAACTGTGTTTCCAAAACTCCCAAAGAAAGGCCAACCATGTTTGAAGTTTACCAGCTCCTCCGAGCCATTGGAGAGAAATATAACTTTTCTGCAGATGATGATCTCAGCATCCCCATTGACGAAGGTAATGCAGTTCATGCTGATGATTATATTGTCGCCATGGAAACAATTCGAGAGTAGCTTCAAACATTAATCTTATATAGAAATGCAGATATTCTATTCCAAAGCTACACCAGTGTAAAAATATTCCGAAGACAATGTTTGATACTTTGATTACTAATAATTCAACGAATAATATTTAATTTAAAAATAACTTTCAAATCCAACAATCCATATTTTTTACAAATATAACTGTTCAATTTAATTAAAAATCAAATTAATCTCAATAGATTAATCAAATTAACGATTCAAATTATATTTTTTTATCATACAAACTTATCGTCCATATCCCTCACTAGGGTTAGGTTCTATAAGGACATTTTATTTATGTGAGAATAAGGACAAAATCTAAACCGTTGATTTCATTAATCTAATGGTCGAGATTAAAGTTAGTGTTTATGAAAGTTGATAGTTAAATTTGCAAAAAACATAGGACGGTTGGATTAGGAGGTTTTTTTACCTTTTTTCTCATTCGTTGAATTAATAGAAATCAACGATTGATATCATGTCATACAGTCTCACAAATATTCTAATTAATTAAAAAATAATTTTAATCTTATCCGTCAAATTAATTAAATCAACGGCCTATATTACGTCGCACTCTGCCTCCCTGCAACTGCAACTATCCAAATCTTCACTGAAATCACGGAAACCCAAACACAACCGGCTCTCGGCCCAGCCCAACTTGTCCGGTCCACTCACAATATTTCGTACAGCTCAATTCGATTTTGTCTGTGCCCCTGTCTTTCGACCATGACACGTCATCATTACAATACAACCTGAAATTCATCGGTCTGTAACCCGTCTGTGCCCTAATTCGCGAACCTCCACACCCAATCGATCCATCCGATCGGGATTAGGGTTGAAATCGGCGATTGTTTTATTTAAGAAATGGATTCGGATGAAGATATGTTGGACGCTAACGGCTCTGAATCTATCGACGAGGATTTCTACAGCGGGATGGATAGCGAAGCCGATGCTGAAGATGATTATGAGTTTAATGATAATAATTCTGATGATTCTGATGGTTTTATATCCACCAGAAATCAGGTGCCGTTTTAAATTGATTTTGATTTTGTTGTAGCTGTAGTTTTGGTGTCTGATGTGGTTGGAAATGAAAAACAGGAAGCTGCAATGCTTCAAGCTTTAATATTTTTGTAGACATTCTTAATCAGTCTGTTGTTCCTTTAAGAGTAGCTTCTATTTCCTAGAGTAGGTAAAGTTGTTCCATTTAGTTTTGGCTGGGAGTCATTGTAGTAATTGGGCTTCTTGTCTGTTGCAGTTAAGTTATACCATTCTCAGTGAAGCTGATATCCGTAGGAGACAAGAAGAGGACATTGCGACTGTGGCTAATGTGCTTTCTATCTCACACATTTCAGCTAGTATTTTACTTCGTCAGTACAACTGGTAATGCTTCAAACTCCAGTCGCATGGTCATATAGTGACTAATGAATGGAATAAATTATATGCTTTTTTACTTCTTGTATCTTCTGTTGATGCAGGAGTGTCAGTAAAGTGCATGATGAGTGGTTCGCCAATGAGGAGAAGGTTCGCAAGGCTGTAGGCTTGTTGGAGAGACCAGTTTTTCAAGTTCGAAATGAAAAGGAAGTAAGAAACCTCATTTTACTTGAGATGATTGGTGTGCTCCTACCTTACCAGTTGTCATGGAATTAAACAAATGTACCTTTCTGAGTTTTCTCTTCTGACTCCTCCATCTCTTATCCCGTTGCATGATGGAGTCACTACTAGCCTTAGGGATTTTGAAAAGTTTGAATTCAGTGCTTGATGAGCAGTGGTACTAGCTGAAAAATCAGTTGGTTTTGACTTTTTGTTACTCTTTAGCTATTTTATTTATTCTGGTGTTTCCCCCTAACACATGCCTTTATACTGTAGATAACCTGTGGAATATGTTTCGAAAACTATCCCTGCGATAATATTAAATCTGCAGCTTGTGGCCACCCTTTTTGCTCCTCCTGCTGGAAAGGTTTGGTTTGAACCGCTCTTACTCTCAATGTATATTCGATTTTGTGAGAGTGTTTGATAAAAGTTGTTGGGAGATTTTTGTGATTCGTTTGACATCTTTCCTCAGGCTATATTAGTACTTCGATAAATGATGGGCCTGGATGCTTGATGCTGAGGTGTCCCGATCCATCATGTAGTGCAACTGTAGGCCAGGACATGGTAGATGCCTTGGTTTCGGAAGAAGATAGAAAAAAGTATTCTCGTTATCTTCTTAGATCATATGTGGAGAACAATCGGAAGGTAACTTTGTGACAATTTCTACGCCCATTTATCATATATGGGCATGTTATACTTATATAGCATGTTTTTAAGTAATAAAATATATTAACCTTGATGATACAATATTCATCTGTCTACAATTAGTTCGAATTGTTGTTTACCTTCATTGCATTATGCTCGAAGGCTGTGACTCCTAGTATGTAAACCGATGCTTGAGTATTGCTTTTTTGTGATTAAGGTAATGATCAATGGGTAGACAACATAATAACATACTGCATTGAAACCACCAAATAAACAAATCATACTACAAAATAAAAGTGAATCAAAGCTTGAAGGAAATATATGATAGTGGTTTGGTATCTTTTCTGCACTGTTGAGAGCATACAATATTTTCCAAATGAAGATTCTTACATTAAGCAGTTCCGCAATTAATATGCCTCTGTTGAGTTTACTTGCGACTGTTTGTAGTTTGTACTTTTAGTATGCAATAGCAACTGCAGCCCACTTTTTCGTATACTACTTTAGTATTCTCATAAGTCATAATCAGCAACCAACACCATCCTTTTCAACACTATCCTTAATTATTCGGTAATCTGGTGTTTTATGAGTTCAAATGTCAGCTGTCTGCCACCCCACCGCCAGCACAAAATATTTTGAAAAAAGTCAGCTTCCTGCTGTATTATGTGACCTGTAACTTAGGAGGTGCATTTTTTATTTCTTTCTACAGACAAAGTGGTGTCCTGCTCCAGGCTGTGACTACGCAGTGGATTTTGATGTTGGCAGCGGAAATTATGATGTCTCTTGCCGCTGTTCATACGGGTTTTGTTGGAATGTAAAGTCTATCATAACTTTAAGTATTTACTTTTTCGCATATAACTAATGTTCTTTGTGGGTATAAAGTTTTTGTGCATAAATATAACTGTAATAGTATTTATTGTAGTGTACTGAAGAGGCTCATCGCCCAGTTGATTGCAGCACTGTGGCTAAGTGGATTTTGAAGAACAGTGCTGAATCTGAAAATATGAATTGGTATGGATCGACAGTTGGCCCTGTATTCTTTCTTGGTCGAATTAGTCATGAGTAAATATCAAATGTTTAAATGATATACTTTAACAGACGATTACTTTAAAATAGTGTGTACAATGATTGCGTCAGCACAGAAAAACTGCTGCATAAGCCGTCTGTATCAAGTATTAACCTCTTTGACCCAGCTTATGTGATTGTAATAACCCGATATGTGGCGCTCACAGTCACAATAATGATACAAATTTGGCTGGTCTGTTAGTAACATTCTCAAATGAGCTCCTGCTGAAACTACTTGCTCTAGAAGTCAATTGGTTGATTTACCTGAGTAATTCAGCTTTCACATATTATTTGTGGAATATGTTTTGCGTATCTAATATGGGCCACAGCTATTCAAATTGTGCTTATCGACCAATTACTAATATCTCTGGAATTACTGATCCATGGCTAATTATATCTTGTGATGTTGGATGTCTACAGGATATTAGCTAATTCAAAGCCGTGCCCAAAGTGCAAACGGCCCATTGAGAAAAACCAAGGCTGCATGCATATTACATGTACCCCCCCTTGTAAATTTGAGTTCTGCTGGTAAGCTTCTTTCTTTGGATATTATTCTGTGGTCTAATTTATTTCAATAGTGTGCTTACTACTTAATTGGAATGTATATAAACTGAAATAGTTATTAATATATGACTACTCTCGTTATCTCACAGTATGTATCCACTATGTAACGTTCTGCATATATATGAAATCTTATCAGGAAACGTATATGCGGCACACTATGACTGGTTTTCTTTTCTTTTGCTACCGAAAAATACAGTTCTTTAATTAATTATCGGAATGCAAATCCCTTCATAAAATCAAAACAGTTTTTTTTTAAATTAAATTTATTAAGAAAGCCACTAAACACAGGCCAGCGGCAGGGCACTAGACAAAGGGAGGCTCAAAACAGTTTGTTCTTAAATAAATACTTATCATATCAGTATGGGGGATATATTTGCAAACAAATGTGTTTATAATTTAGGCTGATGCGATATAATTTACATTTGTGCCATGAGCAAGCTCAGTGGTCAGATCATCGTTGTTCTACCTCTTTCGAGGTTGACACTCATGTCTCATTCTTCGTCTTTTTGAATCTCAATTGAAACAACTGCAGGCTTTGTCTTGGTGCGTGGTCAGAACATGGTGAAAGGACAGGTGGTTTTTATGCCTGCAACCGTTATGAAACAGCAAAGCAAGAGGGAGTGGTAGTGAATCTTTATCTCATTTTTATTTGTAAAATTACACTTGAATTCAGATTCATTTGAATAATTGAATTGTACCCATTTTTTGCAGTACGATGAGGCTGAGAAACGCAGAGAGATGGCCAAGAACTCTTTGGAGAGGTATACTCACTACTATGAACGGTGGGCAACCAATCAGTCGGTAAGTGTACCGGGTCTTCCTAGCTGGTGATGGGTATCCATTTCAAATTACTTTCTTTTGTTTAGAAAACTAAATAGGTGGATCTAACGACTAAACTCCAAGTTACTATGCCTTGAAAAAAATCTAAACCGGGAGCCGGTAGAGTCGGGGCATTACATGGATACTTAAGAATGAGACATTTTCACTATCAGTCCATTTTGTGTTTTGTTTTCACACATTGCATTACGCTTCTGTATCTACAGAACAACACCCTAATCTACATATACGAGTATTTTATTAGGACACTGATACTTGGTATTTTCCCTCTTCTTTCCTTGCTTGCAGTCGCGGCAAAAGGCTATTGCAGATCTCCAACAAATGCAAAATTTGCATGTAAAGTATTCTTTCTTTCCTCGCAGAGTTGTATGATCTGTTATCATTATAAATGTGTGTTGATAGAATGATAGGTATGCACCATTGCAAATAGTTATTTCTTACTCGCCACATGGTATTTGAAAAGTTACCTTTCTTCATTTGCATATTTAGCTGAGAGAAACATCCAAACAAAGGGTGTCGGGAAGTAAATTACTTGTCAAGTCCTTAAAGCATTTTGCTAGTTGTGATTGCTAAACAAAGGAACATGGATACCAGTTTTTATCCATTCAGCTTACATTTTTAACTCTTTCATTATAGCTGGAGAAGCTGAGTGATATACAATGCCAGCCGGAATCACAACTCAAGTTCATTATAGAGGCTTGGCAACAGGTAATAGAATGTTCTTCTGTGGATCATATATGAGCATGCAGAACAATCCACATAATATGTTTGCTTCTTTTTCATTGCAGATAGTTGAGTGCAGGCGAGTTTTAAAATGGACATACGCATATGGTTATTACTTGCCAGAGCATGAACATGCCAAAAGACAGTTCTTTGAGTACTTGCAAGGTATTCCATTATTCTGTACTGTTGTCGTGCTGCTTATTTTATTTACAATATGATGTTATATTTTTGTTGTATGACCTTTAGGTGAAGCTGAGTCTGGTTTAGAACGACTCCATCAATGTGCTGAGAAAGAGCTGCAGGTTTATCAAAATGCCTTAGGTCCTTCGAAGGATTTTAATGAGTTTAAGACAAAGCTAGCTGGTCTGACAAGGTAATTCATCTGCCTTGGACTTCATAACATTTTATTATTGATTGATTACCTTTAATGGATCAGAAAATTTAGTGTTACTAGATGCATTACACTCATGACTCACCTGAATCACACTTGCTTTTCATTCTTTTCTGCCTCTCACACATATCACTGCTTTCATTTGAACTAAAGACCATGTATATTTGCCTCTCGTCCGCCATATTGTTTGCCGGATTGATTTTATTTCAAAACTTTATGTGATGCAGTGTGACTCGCAATTACTTTGAGAATCTGGTAAGAGCGCTAGAGAATGGCTTGTCAGACGTTGATTCCCATGGCACGACTAGCAAATCATCTAGCTCAAAGAGTTTGGGCACTGGGTCTAAGTCAGGGCGAGGCGGTAAAGGCAAGGGAGCTCCATCCAAATCCATCAAAGCCACAGCTGACGAAGCTACCCACTGGTCTTGTGAACATTGTACCTTTGCAAATCCCACAGCAACCAACACTTGTCAGATGTGTCAACATCGACGTTAAGCTCCTTCACTAGCTCACCCACTCCTTATTGTCGGATCATTATTGGGAATCAGAGGTATATGACACCCTGGAACAGCGATTGAAAGATATCTCAAGACTACTGAAAATAATAGTGTGGTTGCCATGGGAAGATAATTGGTAAGGGAAGATGTGTTGTATCCACTATTAGTTGTACATAAAACTGCCTGGGCATGTACCCCCTTGGCCACTTGTAATCTTTCGCCTCCATAATCTCAGTCACAACCTGACCTTGTTTGTTTGTCCTTAACATTAAATGATACTATTTGTTCGCACTTCAGGCAAGTAATCAAAGGTTTTTTTTCCACTATCATTTACCACCAAATGGTCAGGAAACATCATCCCTATAACGAGTTGAAAAAACGATGTAAAATAAGTCACTGCAGTTTCAATCCTCTGTATTCGAAAGAAACACTACTAGTGTGTACGTGTGGGAGTTTCTATTTCAATTCATCATATAGGCCCCAAAAGGTATGTGCCAATGGCAGCTATTTTACAACAACAGTCCGGGAAGGAATGTTATTAACATGATTCCTAGAGCCATAAAGTCTCATATATCGAGATCAATATGTCACACATGGCCACTGACTTGAGTTGGTGGATGCTCTTTTAGTATTTCCATTCCACTACTAACCTTAGAAGGATCACCAAGCCTAGTATCACAGGAAAACAATCAAAGTCATATTTTCTTTCAATAAATGACCCCCTCTCCTTCACTGTTCATGACAAGTAAAATGAACAGTGCAGTTGTGAGTTGTGACGGGAAAAGCTGTGCACAACATACCAGTTAGCAGATGCATTCATTTGTAACTCTTGAAGTCCTGGGGTGACGCTCAACCTTTTCAGCACTACCCACTCCCAACCACATCTTGATCAACTGAAAGACTGTATCGTTATTCAGTAGTCCTCTGTGACTAGCAGCAACCCCTACTCTAGCAGTCGCTTTATATGCATCTGCCTGTTCAGCACGTCGAATGTCAAATCAACTACACTGACTGATGTTCCACTCCTAATTATCTAGCAACTAGGAAGTTGTGTGATCAATCCATATATTGAGAATTTGAGACTAATTCGGCATGCCAAGAATTGAAGCACAAGACCAAGAATAACCAGAACCAAATTGTATTCACCTTAGCTGATTCTGACGGAACAGTTCCATCTCCATCCACAAAAGAATATTGCGGCTGAAACCAACATGAGAGACTTCCTCATCATCATAGTAAAGAATGAGCAAAAATATTTTTACTGATTTTTTATTCAATACGCGAAATAAGGCATCAGGACATCATACTTATAAGATTACTCTTCCGTCCAACTAACCAAATCATTTTTCTTATCAATCGATCATAGTACTATTCTTCTCATAGGGTGAAAAATGCACAGTATAACTAGAAAGACATAAAACAGCACAATGATGGAATAATGTTTAAGAAATCTGCGCCAAAGAGCGACATGCTTAAAAGAAAAACTCACCAAAGTGTGACATATATCAGATGTGTTTTGAATTGGGGAAGTTTCAGAACCATAACTGCATGACCAGCACCACAATTGTCAGTTGGCATTAAAGGCAATTCTAAGACACCAACTGTTTAAGTAATCAAATACATCTGGCTTCTGATTCAACGAAATGGGTGGTTATAATTCCTGCTTGGCCCTACATTAAAGATTTGCATATAGAGTGCACAAATGAAGTCTATAAGAGCCTATTTAATTTCAGCAGTCCCTAAATCCACGACTCTTCACCGTTTTATATTTTATGATCACTGAGCACTTACCATACATCAAAAGGAGTATCGAATGATGTCCCATAAATATTGTAAAACAAGAACCCTTCCGGGAGCTGAGCACTGTTAAGAATTTGGCGAGTATCGGAAGCCCAATTAAGTATGTCGAAGTTGAACGGAAGCGGTATTGATTTCCCTGCCAAGTCCAGCTGTACCCAAAGAACAGTCATCACAGTATAGCTAAAATGCAAGAACATGAAGGGTGAGAAACGAGAGGGTGAAAATTGATTGTGATTGGAATCTCTAAAAGACCATGTCAAAAATGGTCTTCACCCAGATAATCAAAGAATTTGTACAAAATGAAGCTCCCCTTCAGGCAGCGTAGGCAACTGAACTACTTATCTGACATTTAGTTTTAGAACAAAATAAAAAATGTTAAATGCACTAGTCCCAATATGTTTTTAATTGCTACACGTACGATAGTTTCAACCTTCTGTAAATGATTTATTGGAACCTCATCTAAGTAAAGAGTCGAATTACCATATAAAAATACCTTGTTATCCTTCAATGTTTCCCCAAACAACGTGATGCTTTCCATTGGCCCGTAGGATTCCATTTGTATCAATTCATTGTCACTTTTTCTCCAAACCTGAATTTGGGGTTGCTGTTTCCAGTTAAATCCAGGGTTTGGCAACATTTCGTAGATGGATGGGCACTCGACCAACTGCATATGGTCAAAAGGGGACACAGTGTTTATGTTCAGACAAAATCACTAGAGTAACAGTTTACCAATTATATCTTCTGGTTTTTTGACAGAAGACAAGTAATAGGCCAATTGAAGAGTTGTTTGTGAAAATGTATTTACTAGTTGATGCATTGTCCATCTCAACACAAAGAAGTAGCTCTCAAAGCCCTCAATGAACTGTAAACCAGTCAGGAGAGAATCATTAATGCAACCAGGTGCCCCTGTTAATCATAGGGAAATGTGTAATTAGCTAAAGCATACAATGAAGAAACGTCTCTCCAGCTCGCTATCAATCCTCTCTCACCCTGTTTTAATTGGTGTACTTAATCCTAGCATTTGCAGTGCTTATATTTTTGCATATTTATGAAATGTCCACAAACCAATGGTATTACTAGTGCAACCAAATTTTCTAATCAAGCCAATTTTCTTTTCATACTCACAAAACTTCAAATTTAAAACTGGAAATCCAATCTCCAACCATCATCTTAGAATCTTTTGATGTCAGAATGCCAGACAATAGGGATACATATCAACAAAATTCGGAGCATATACCTTGGAATGGGCAACCAATGCAAATCCATTTATTCACATACTTGGCAAACTCCTGACAATGAAACAGTAGATTGGATTTCTTAATTCATAGATTATGGTGAGAAAAAATCCACTAACAAAGAAAAATGCCCACATCATTGAAAAGAGCAAGGAAACATGAGACAAGTAGTCCACCCATTGAATGCGAAATAATATTGACTTTTCTACCACCAGAAGCTTTATAAGCAGTCTCCAATCTCTCCCTCAACCCCCTCATCGACTTTTCAGTTCTGAACAAAGAAACCATTCACATTACAACAATCAGAAAAGATTCCTCCAACCAGCAATCCATACAAAAATCTTGATTCAAATAAGCCTACCTATTACTCTGCCTGAAATCATAACCAAAACCAAACAAACTGGTTCCCTTCTTATATCCACATCCAACAAGCATGTCTATCATATCGTGAAACTGATAGACTTCAGTCAAATGCAAGCACGTAGCCATCTACAAAAAAAAAAAACACAACAAATACTCAACACATATATGCTACCACAGCACATTCAGTATGTTTACATATTTCATAATACATCAAAAACTCAACTTACGTGGAAGGATCAAGAATATCGATTGCATACAATCCATAGTCATCCTCAGGGACCACAAGCTCAGTATCCTTGTCCAACGTTTCAGTATACCCTACAAAAAATCCAAAATAAACAAAAAATCCAAAACCCTAGAAAAGAAGTCAACGCAAACTCAGACTCTATTCAAACTCAAAACACTCAATCCAAGTGAAAATCAAACCTGTTTCAGGATTATAAAGAGACCAAATCTTCTTCTTGAACTCCAAATCTGCAAGCAAGATTCTAACCCAAACTCTAGTCTCAAACCCGGACTTCTTCCTCTTGGAATGCAAAATTGAACCGCCAATCCCCGAGATCAAAAGCACCGGGTCAAGGTCCAGGTCTTCGGGTTCCGATCGGCGACGGAAACATCGGGATATTCCGGCGAGCATTTCGGCGTCGTCGGTAGAGACGTAAATGAGAGTGAGTGCGTAGTAAAGACTAAAGAGGTTAGTTGGTTGGATATTCGAATAAAACGCTGTCGTTTTCAGAGTTGGGTTTGCGGACGCGGGAGTGTGTAGAAGTGTCGAATTTGGACTTGGTGGAGTGTGTCTATTTAAACACGTGTCTTTCGGAACAAATAGTGTGGCATGAGATTAACTTGTGAGTCAAACGATGTCGTTGAGAGTGACGGTCAAATAGTCAACGGTTAGAGCGAAGCTGGAGGTGGAGGTGGGGCTTTCTAAAAATGTCGAAGTCCCATTGAAAACGCGCAACCTCCACCGATTCAATTCGATTCATTCATTCATTCAATTTTATTTTATTATAATTTAATTTCGAAAAAGACAAGAAATTGGATTTCATTTGATTTGATGGATCTCGGAAGACGCGAGCTGGTGATTGTGTTGTTGATGATTTTGATGCAGTTAGGGTTGTTCTGTTCGGCCAATTTGGTGTTGGATGTAAAGCATAAATTCGGCGGAAGGAATCGTGGATTGAAGCATTTAAGAGCTCACGATGCTCGACGTCATGCAAGGCTATTGTTGTCCGCCGTTCACTTGCCGCTTGGCGGCAATGGCTTGCCTACTGAAGCTGGGTCTCTCTTTTCTTCATTTATGGAAATATGTACTTTTTTTGGATCTTGCTGATTTAGGGTTTGATTGATTTGAATTTAGATATTTATTAAGCGTATTTATTAGTTTGATTAGATTTGGTTAATTATTTAATTTCACATGTCAGTACATCATACAGTTGTAGTAAATGGGTTCATTCCATTAAGAGATTAATCATTTAGATTGCTGCATTTATTGAATACCATTCCAATTGATGAGCCAAATAGAGAACCCAATCATTTGGTTTATTGTTCTTGCATTCTAATTGGTATTCGTGTAAGGGATTTACAAAAGTGTGTACTTTTTTCGCTGTTTCAGGCTGTATTTTGCAAAGATTGGCCTTGGGACTCCCTCGCAGGACTATTATGTTCAAGTAGATACAGGAAGCGACATTCTTTGGGTGAATTGTATAGGTTGCGATAAATGCCCAACAAAGAGTGACCTTGGCGTGAGTTTTTTTGTCATTCTCATTTTCAAAGTTTATTTCTATACTGAGTCTGAACTGCTGTTTATCTAATTAGATTCTCTTTTTATATATTTTACTGTCTCATTTATGGTTGCAATTATAGGTTCCTTTGAAGTTATTTAATCCGTCGACCTCTTCCACTGCAAATATAGTTTCTTGTGATCATGATTTCTGCGAGGCTACATACAGTGGTCAACTTCCTGGATGCAAACCCAATATGTCCTGTCAATACAATGTTGTTTATGGAGATGGTAGCTCAACTGCTGGATATTTCGTCGAAGATTTAATACAACTTAGCCATGTTAGTGGAAATTTCCAAACTTCACCGACTAATGGAAGTGTAGCATTTGGGTGAGTCTACTATGTGTGGCCATATACAGGTCGAGTATATGCCAGTTGGTGGTTATAGTGTAATCTGATAGTTACACTTTCCTAAGCATACTATGAAAGTGCTCATAACTCAAATATCACAAGGCATATGTATTCATTTCCAAAACCAAATATAGTTATGCTCTGGCATATCTGTATTAACAACCTTACTTTGGACAGATGTGGGGCTAAGCAATCAGGGACTCTGGGTACAGCCAGTGAAGCAACTGATGGTATACTTGGTTTTGGGCAAAGTAATTCATCTGTGATTTCACAGTTAGCGGCTGCTGGAAAAGTGAAGAAAGTTTTTGCACATTGCTTGGATAATGTTATTGGTGGTGGAATATTTACCATTGGACAAGTTGTGCAGCCAAAAGTGAACACAACACCTTTGGTACCAAATCAGTATGTTGTTTATTTTTCCAGCGTTATTAGATATCAAGTACTTAAGCTAACTCAGATATCATGCTTTGAGTGGTTATTAATATTAAAATATTGTGTGTGGTGTTGGATCTGCATCCTTTCTAGGGGCCGGAAACTCATGGGCTTACAATTCCTGAATTTAAAACTCCTAAAGACTACTTAAGCTTCAAACTTTTTCGTTATCAAATTATTTTGTTTGTTAAGAGGTTAATATGTTTGAATATACTGACCGCCAAGTGTAGAAAATGATTTGATTCATTGTTTGCGGAAAATCTTTGATGCTATTATTTTATAATCGTTGGTTCATCAACAGGGCACATTACAATGTAGTTATGAAAGCTATTGACGTTGGTGGTGATGTTCTACAACTACCATCGGATGAATTTGACACTCAAGATCAGAAAGGGACGATAATAGACAGCGGCACGACTCTAGCTTATCTTCCAGAAGAGATTTACGAGCCACTAATCAGCAAGGCAAGCCATGCTTATGTTAATTGAATTTTCCTTTACAACTTGCTACGCTGGCCATTGCTTATTCTTTTCTACCGATGAATATTCTTCAGATTATGGCTCAGCACACTAATTTGAAGCTCCATACCATAGAAGACCAATTCCAGTGTTTTCAATATACCGGAAAGTAAGAGTGCTGCTGATACTTTTACTTATTTGAGTTATCAATAATTTCTAAACTCTTGCTTCGTTGCTGTAATTCAGAAAACAAACAAAAGAAGCTGAAATTTAATTTTTATCCACTCCGTAGCTGAATTCTTAAACATGCCAAGGGATGAGTGTCTTTTTGTACTCAATAAAAAAGGAACTCATTGATGCGTCTTTATGATCTTACACTTTTTTGTTTGTGTATGCCTTCTGACAGGATCGATGATGACTTTCCGGCTGTGACTTTTCATTTTGAGGATTCACTTACTCTTAAAACTTATCCGCATGACTACTTATTCCAAGCTCAAGTAATTTCATACTACTTCAGTTATCTGGACTTGATCATTATTGAAGGAGCATTTCCAATTTATCATTCATCCATATAGGAGCATCTCAAACCGTTATTAATGTATTTTGTGACCAAATATTGCATTTTCAGAATGATGTGTGGTGCTTGGGCTGGATGAATGGCGGGTTTCAAACTAAGGAGGGTACCCACACTATCCTCTTAGGAGGTAAGGTTTGGATTTGGAACTTCAATGCTGTATGCACTTTTGAAGCTTTTGATGCTTACCGTGACTGTGAAATGTGGTAATTATTGTATCTTCTCCGTTGTTTTCATATGCAGACCTGGTGTTATCAAATCGGCTGGTGGTTTATGACCTGGAAAAACAAACTATTGGATGGACTGAATACAACTGTGAGTGTACCTATTCATTAAAACTCTATTAAGGAATTACTTTAATCAAGGCACGCACTGTGGCACCCCTTATCATTACTCATAAGCAACATGGTATTTTGTTCCCCAACCCTTTTCACTCTATATGATGTTTTCAGGCTCTTCGAGTATAAAGATGAAGGACGACCAAACTGGGGGAACATATTCAGTAGGAGCAACGAACCTCAATGCAGCTTCTAGACCAACAGGCGGATACACACCTGTGTTTTTATCAATACTGATCGCAATACTACATGCCTTTTCTACATGAAAAAACCAGGCTCAGCCAGCAAAATCGGTCCCACTAAATTTATATTGCCTTAATTATACCCTGATTTAACCTCCCTCATGCCACGAGTTGTGATGTATACACACCCTTCCCACGTAGTCTCCTGTATTTTTAGACATAAATTGAAAAAGACAGTAACTGTACACACAGGGTATAGTTGTTTTCGGAACCTGTACATTTCAGAGAGTGATTGTCTTGTATATCTCCCTTTGTTATATGAAAAAAGGACTTGCCTTTCCCTTTGTTTCATCTCACTCTTTACATTAATATTCAATCTTTTGTAATGAGTCTTTAGATAAGACTTGCTCTTTCTATTCATACATATCTGAAATGACAATGCAGTTATGGGGTATGGTTAGGAACTTAGTTGGTTTTCAGTACTAAACCTCAAACAAGAACAGGAGATATCAAGACTCCAATTTACTGTCAAAACAATGAATGATGTTATTTACATAAAGACAGAAACCAGACACCAAAAAGTGAACAAACTTCCCACAGTATATAGCCAATGAGGCTGACCTCTGAGCCTATGATTTTCTTTACTTTTTCAAAATAAATACAAAATAAAAAGACAAACAAAAAGCATAGCATCAGAGAAAAAACACAAAAAAAAGACCCACCATACAGCCAAAATCATTGCTTCTGTACGTTTGTCTTTGCAGCTGGCTTTCCATGAATATCATCATCGTCACCAGGAATAAACTTTGGCATAGCCTTCAGTGTATTTTTACGTGACACACCTTCAAGAGCCGACCAGTCCAACTTTGATACTGAGGTTGCATCATCGTCTATTGGAGAAAGATCTTCACTGTTTTCATCAATCGAGTCTTCTGGAGTTCGAACAGTTCCTGAACGTGCTAGCATGTCTGGACCATCAATAGTAGTGTCAAGCTGTTCTGAGGAGATGAGGTCTGCTGATTGGGCGTTGGCACATACTGTAGTTACATCATCCGAGTTTTTGTGGAAGAAGAGGCATATAACCGCACAATCATCTACTTTGGAAGTAGGGTACCTGTACCTCCAAGCTCTAACAGCAGACTCAACAAGAGTTCGGGCTGCTGAGGAACGTGCAGGGGATGATGCGACAATGTCTACGACTTCCTTGTTTGAGAGAACATCCCATATCTGCAAATAAGTACGAAAAAACTTAAATCTTGCTAATTTGTTAACCATATTATTGTATTGTCAAAAAACAATTTCATTTTCAGAATATCAAATTTGAATCATACTCCGTCAGTGGCCAGGACAACAAACTCGTCTTTATCAGTGAGACGTCTGTGAGAAATGTCAGGCACGGAGATCAGTCCAAAATCCTTGAGGCAAAAATCTCCAAAGGCTCTGGCCATGGCAAGGCCAGGAGAATCATGATTAGGCAGCCAAACTCTGGCCACATCTGGTTCATCCCGAAGGGCAAAAATACGACCTCTGCATCTCTTAATCCTCTCAGACTCAGCTGTAATGAGAAGACAAATCAATCATGTACGCATTCAATTGGTGGTTGAACATAAATCACCAAGAGTGTGTGACCCGTTTGCTAATCATCCTAATAAATAAACTAGGCCTAGTTGGCCAATAGGATCTTTCAAATCTAGCTAAGGAGAAACATCTTAATTATTATACAAAACTTGTTTGCCAAATAATAGATATCCGCAAACAGAAGACATTCACAATGCGCATTTAAAGAAGCATGGGAACGATATCCATAAAAATAAGGGAGTTCACATCAAATGCATAAATGACTGGACACAACCGACCTGGAACATTTGGTTTTAGATCCACAGTCAGCTGGACTGCAATAAGGTTGTCGTCCCCATCTCGGCTACCTAGCACTGCTCTAGAGTCGCCAACATTTCCTATAACAAGATTTTGGCCCTGCACATGATAAAAAATAATATTATATTTCCAATCCGAGGACATCTATAGAATATGGAAGACCGAAAACACAGTTTAAGTGTAGACCTGCTTGACCAAAGTGACAGCTGTTGTCCCGCTACAGAAGCAATCAATATTTGTGTGTGTCTTAAGTTCTCTATCCATAACCCTGAAAGCCTTGAGAAATGATTCCTTTAGCGTCTGAAAAAGTTCACTATGATTATCAGTGTCTTCAGTTTCTAAAAGTGGCATTCTGGACTCATCAGTAGCTACAGAAATTGCATCATCCGAAACTGTGCTTCCAGCGTTATTCAGACTAATTTCTTTAAGAGCATCCCCACGTTTTGAACTTTCTTCCCATTGTGCACTAAGTTTTAAAGGAAGAGTATCCCTTACCCTCTTCGCAACCAAGTGCCCAAAAGGTCCATGGCCATCAAATACACCACAGAAAACGGTATCCGCCCTAGACCCAAAGTTCTGTAAATAAATGAAAGCAAAGCTAATGAAAAGATGAATCGAACTACGAGCTCTTCAGAAAAGTAACTGAAACACGCAGTGATTGCTAAGGTGAAAATGAACACCAGTGTCAAGTAGTCTATGCTATCAAAATAAAATCTGGATTGCAACCAACAACCACATTTTTACAAAATTTATTGTACGTAGATGAGTAAGAATTGAAACTGATACCACAAACCATCCAAATCTAATTAAAGAAGAAGGGCTTGTGCCGAGAATTATGAGAAGATGCAAAAAATACACCGGCCTAAGGTCAGCGATAAGAGAGTTAATAAAGTGACTAGTCAGATCTCCGAGAATGAGTACACACAAAAATAAAAAAATAAGAGAGTAAACAAACCTCCCACACAACCATGGCATCCTGGTTGGTCCCTTTTTTTCCCTGCTGTGTAAAAAGCGAGGCTAACTCAGTGGATCCATTAAAAAACAATCTACCCGGGATGCTATGAAGGTAATCTTCATTCCTATACTCAAATGACGAATTTCTGGAACCCATTTTCTTCCTTGAATTTTTCCTCTTCTTGATTCCCATTGAAGCCGAGGAAGGCGACAATGGGAGAGAGCTCCTGCTTTCTGCAGAAAAGCAGGACCCCATTCTAAGGGCCCTGACTATTTCTAGCAGGCAATCCAGACTAGCTGTGTTTTCAAGCCACACACGATTTTCCCGTGAGGAATCCGTCACTACAGGCTTGGAACAAACACACAGAAATCCTCCCTCAATTCTCCAAAATTATATTCACAATTTGGCAACCAAATCTGAACCAAGTTGCACGAATCGACCAATCAGCAACATTCAAAGATTCAGCTTACTGAACTCATCAAATCCTCACAACTCAAGCCAATTAAATCTCCCAAAAAAGATCAAACAAATGCAACCTGCAAGCAAACAACAAAATCAACATTCCACACAAATTAAACCAAACCATGAATCAAAACGACCAACAAGTTCAGAAATTTGAGAAACCTCATCAAGACAACCAACCAATATTTCAGAACATAAAAATCAAAACTTTATGGAAACCCAATTCAATCCAAACAAAATCAATCACTGACCAATTACTCTTACCGAAATGGGGCACGCGTGTAGGTGTAATAGACGTTTGTTTAGGTTTTGGGGAGAAGAAAGATTAAAGAAAAGGAGAGGGAGCGATGAATAATCGGAAATCTGAGTTGAAAAATAGAAACCCAACTAGAGACTCGTTCTCCAAAGGCTGTAGATTTGTACACAACTTATGTACGAATCGAATGGATTTATACACACAGACACGTTAACGAATGTATATATGTACAGAGAGGATGCAAATGAGGACGACGATGGAGTTGGCGCGTGATGCTACGCGCGCGTGAATGTGCTTTTTCTATACGGTGTGGAATTGTTTAGCAGACACGTTTTTGTGGATTCTTGTAGCCGACCGGTTCGACTCGTAAGCGGACCGATTTTGACGGACCGGTTCAATTTCAATGTTATGATTGAATTCAACAGTGGTGTAAACAGAAAGTCAATCATAACAAATGGGAAATGTCAGTTATTGGAGAAAACAATACTTTACATTCAATTAAAATATATCATTTTATTAAATGTGTAGATGTTTAATAGTAAAAATATCAAAATATCGTAATATTTCGATCGTTAATAATAAAAATATCAAAATATTGTAGTATTTTGATCGTTAATATATAGTAAAAATATAAAAATGCCGTAGTATTTTGATCGTTACTGTACGAAATTTGATTAGGAAGCATCATGGGACAGTATGTAGGTGTTTCTTTTTACTAGTTTTGGTCCCTTCAAACTCCACTGACTATATAATTGAAATATAATCAATGATGTGAAGTGATAGTATAATTTGTTTGAAATTTGATTAGCAGCAACTGACAGAACTCTAACCAGAGTAATTGGTCAAACACGTGAAACATGCGAGATACATAATCATATGTAGCCTAATGGGTTTGTTAGGTTGATAGTTTGATTGTCAATGAATTGAAAATATTTAGTGAAATTTTGATCCAAATGATAGTGTATCAACTTGAATTGTCTACTATGTGAATATCTGTATGAGAGTTTGATAATTGATTTGGCTTATTAGTAGTACGATCACAACGGAATGAGATCCTATGATACGAACAATACTATGCAGCGGATTCAAAACACAGAGTTTAAGTGTGAAATTACGTCATTCAGGTATAAAACTACGTCGTTTTATAAAGGGTTCAGTAATTTTTAATTTGGGTGTTAATAAAACGGCATAGTTTTACAAACATTTAAATTAAACTATGTAATTTTCAATCCGCTGTATAGTGTTGTACGCAGCACTGGATCCGAACCCGATCACAACATGTACCGTATCCTTAGGGGAGTTTAAACCTCTGCTCTAATATTCCTTTGATTTAAAACATCCGAGGATTTACTTGTGTAACCACTAATTGATAGTATCGATTTACTATAATAATTCAATATGAATCAAATACAGTTTCTTTGATCTAGTGAGATTCTTAGTGTTATATAATTCACATGCTTTCACACGAGTATAATTAAAATATGCAGATATGAAACCCTAGGAAATATTCGTTTATATGTGGAGAGACATTTACAACGTATGTTTGGTGTTTCATTTCAACACTAATTGAAGCCAAATAACTCATACAGACTTGTCGGATCTTTTTTGTGTTCATTCTAATCTAGTAATCCTCCCACCACATAAATGTAGAGGCAAATGACAGCTAAGTACTTAGCCACATATACAAGATTTTCAAGGCATGTTTGCATTAATTATTGATACAAAACTCTATAATTAGACTTTTTGGAATGTACTAAAATACAGCAATTTGTAGTGTTCTTGTTCTATCCAAGTTGGACGTGAGGAGAGGAGGCTCCTGATATTTAACAACATGCATCTATCTTGGTCAAGCTAATTTTGATCAAAGTTTTGCATGGTGTTTATCTAAAGTTGTGTATGAAAGCAATGGTACTCAATGGAATTGATTACACACATAATTGGCAGGTAGAGAGATACAGTAGATATTTAATGTAGGTAGGTCAGATGAAGAATATAATTGTCAAATAATCTCAAATATAAAATAATTATTGTGCAGTTATCTTTCTTTTTTAAAAAATTATTCCTACGTCGTTTAAGGATTGGACAGACCCCACAAAAACCAGATAACTGATCGTTACACTGCTACCCGCATGAATATGCATGTCTTGAACATGTTGATAATATATTAGTGGAAAATGTTAAATGAGTTAGTAGCGTATGTAACATTTTGAGACCTTAGTTTAAACCAAAACCATGTGAAACCTAACATTGCATAACTATTGAGGATTGCGTAAGATACGTATATTTTACAACTCATAATCGAATGTTCAAGTCATTACCATATTGTATATAGAGTTGATGACAGCATACATGGAACTGGATTCGGTGCAGCCACTTTCAGTGTTGTCATGTGCTGCAAGTTCAAAAGTGACGTAGTTTTATATAGCTTTTAAATAAAACTACATAGTTTAATCTAAAACCCTATAAATGCAAAATGACCCGTTGTCAAAACGACGTCGTTTTTAAGGCCAAACGACGTCGTTTTATCTCGCAGTTTTTGGCAGTACAACACTCGATCCGATTCCCAGCATATATAGGCAAACATTTGGACTTCAAGTGCAAGGAATAAACATATGTAGTTGTACTTGGCGTGACACAAACATCCTGATACGATTGCCACAAAGAACATGGGTTGAAATAATCCTTAAAATTAGTAATCCACGTTGTTCTCTGTAACTGTAACACAGCAAAGATCACAAAAACAAAGGTTTTAAGTAGACTAAGATTCAGTTCATCTCATTATTCGGGTTTTGACAATATCAGCTGCCAAATGCGCCATTCGATCGATGCTACATATATAATTGCAGAAGGTAGTATATGACGATATACATGTAGTGGTTTGAAATAGTTGGCTGGATATGCATAATGTGAAGGCATTAGATTTGCGTGTATTGTGGTCCGGACACGATACAAGAAATTAAACATGCTGGGGCTGAGCTGCAATTAAGTTATGTGGACTATGAACATCATAATAAATTGCTAAAAACAAGGAGATTAAATGACAAGTACACAAGCTGGAAAGGAGGCTCATAATTCAATATATCTAGACTGTACACTGTTCACATTTAACAGAAGATGAAAACACATGTAGAAAGTAAGACAGCATTCTTCTTTGATTGATACACTTTTTTAAACACATGCAGAAAGTAGCGATCAGCCATTGATGGTTTAAATCCTACTGAATGCATATCCGTCTTGAAAATGGATCGATCCATTTCTTGAACGGTGAAATGGAATAATTTATTTTAAAAAAAGTCTTATGTCTCAGGTGCTTCAGGAAGCTACAGAACTCATGCAAATTGTGAAGGACTTAAACGACATTGTGGGGTGCGTTTAGGATGGCGCGTTGAAGTTTTTCAGTCAGTAGCAGACGACGTCGTTCAAATAGTTTAAGCAGCTCCGTTGGGATCGCGATTGGGATTTGGGAATTAGGGCTCATCCATTTTTCAAATTTGTTCACCATCTATTCGAATGCGAAAGATAAACTTAAGAATCGATATCGAGGAGTTCGAAATCTGTTCTTCGTCTAAGTCGCTGACTCGAGTTTCAGGTGAATTCGTGTTTAGGTTACGATGTTTGACTGTTTATTCTATTTGCTGAAATTTTCATTGACTTTGGTGTTTGGTTTCGTGAATTTCAATATTGACCGAAAACTTTGTTTGTTTGATTTGAACTGGAGCTTGCTTAGTGAAGTTTTGTTGAGCCTCCTCACGATTGAGTCTCCGTGGTTTACATCAGTTCCACGAAAAAAATTCCTTGTTTGGAATCTGACATTTCTCAATGTTTCAGTAGATAATTCTCTTTATTATCAAGGGTTTGAGTGTTAGTACAAACCCTTATGAACTTGCCGACATCAAATAAGTTATCAAGGAGCAATTAAAAGAATCCTTTAGGAAAGCAGATAAGGGAGAGGGTCTGAAACTTTAACCATGATTCAGACTGGCAGTGAACAACTTCTTATACACATGGTGGGATCACGTTGAGAAAGGAACTCTTCACGCTGCAGACATGAAAGAAGTCACAAACTCTTGAATGCAAAGACCCTCCAATCTTCAGACTTCCCCAACCTGAATCATCTTATGCAGGTCAGTGATGTCAGTCAATTAATCATCAAGTTGTAGGTAGCTAAATGATCGGTGCACTACCTAAGATTCTCACAGCTGCAGGGTTTAAGTTAATATCATATTGGATTTCAGAAAAAATTCCGTTACAAAGCTAATCTAATAGCTGACCTACATTGTTCTGTGAAATGCATTTTGGATTGAATTTCATTGGAATTAATTCCAAAATTATATTCTCAGTTCGGATCTATTTTTAGTTCTGCCATCTTTTGAGTTTTTGCGCAGTGACTTAGTTTTTGAATGTTCTGACTTCTGAGGCTTATAATCTTTTTATTTCTTTAAGTGAGTTTTTCTGGCAAGATCAAATTTAATCAAAATAGAAACAGAAAACATTTTTATAACAGTTCAGTGACATCTTAAATAACAATGAATTAAATGCAGGTCTCCAAGCAGAGTATGGAATCTGAATGAAGATAAACAAGGATAAGGAAACAAGCACCACCATCCAATGAACCTCACAAAACAATCTCCACCACAACACCTCAGCAAGCTGGCTGTGTCCCAAGATTACCTCAAATGCTATTTCACCTCCTGCTTATTCCAGTCACCCAAAATCACATAAGACAGCATCCACACCAAATCAACTGGTGAGTGGTGACATATCATTAGAGAATGGCTTCTGCTTCCCCTATGGCGAGTCAGCTCAAGAGCACATTCACTCACAACAGAGTCCTTGCTACTTCTCCTAAGGGCCTCTCTGCCTCCCCGTTTAAGGCCTTTCCTTCCAGAAGACTTTCCACTTTCACCGTCAAAGCCATCCAAAGCGAAAAGGTTTGCCCTACTTTGTTTGTTTGCCACTTGATAGTCACTTCATATAGCTTCTAAGAAATCATATCAGGCTAGGCTAAATGATAGGTGACTAGGTTACCGATCATCAATTGCTCGTGAAACGATCATAGCATGTATCACTGATTGTATGTATATTATATGCAGCCAACATACCAAGTTGTTCAACCAATCAATGGTGACCCTTTCATCGGAAGTCTCGAGACACCAGTGACATCTAGTCCGTTAGTAGCATGGTACCTCTCCAACCTCCCAGCCTACAGGACAGCTGTTAACCCACTTCTCCGAGGTGTAGAAGTTGGGTTGGCACACGGGTTCTTCCTTGTCGGCCCATTTGTCAAGGCTGGTCCCTTGCGAAACACAGAGTATGCAGGGGCTGCAGGGTCATTGGCTGCTGGAGGACTAGTAGCCATTCTTAGCATTTGCTTGACTATCTATGGTATATCATCATTTAAAGAAGGAGAACCATCCATTGCACCAGCATTGACTCTGACTGGGAGGAAGAAGACCCCTGATCAGCTCCAGACTGCTGAAGGCTGGGCTAAGTTTACTGGAGGATTTTTCTTTGGAGGAATCTCTGGAGTCATTTGGGCATACTTTCTTCTATATGGCCTTAACCTTCCTTACTATGTCAAGTAAATTTGTCACTTTGGATAATGTGATTGTATATCGACTCTTGTCAGTAACTTGCTGCACTTTCATTAAACTCTTAATGTCCTTACGACTGATGAGAATGCTCATTTTACACTAAATATAACCGAAATTTAAGGTTTCTTTCCCTCCAATTTCCATGAACCCTAACTGTAGATGAGCAATTTCTTTTAGCGGGATTGTCTAAGAATTTCCATGAACCTTATAGCACCATTTTCTGGTCAGACTCCCAAAACCTGTCTAAGAATTTTTTGCTAGACATGTTTCTGACTAATTCGAATTCTTTATGAAAATTGAAATTCAACATTTTCATAACAAATGCCATTTTGATAATTCTGCATATAAATTTGGGATCAGTAGTTGATTGATTATTGAGTCGTTTGATGTCTGCACTGCCTAAATTTCAAAAGGTCATGAACTTGGCATCCCTCTACCTTTCCACTCCAGTCAATCAACTCCACATCCCTGACTCGGTCAAACCGCTCGAGTTCTCTGTCCTCACCAGGCTCGTATCCTGCAAAACATACCCGAATTGAAGCAAATCCATGCCAATATCATCAAAACCAAACCACCACAAACCGATGAGCAGAAGAAGCTACTCTACGCCAAGCTAATTTCGTACTGCTCGAATGAGGATGCTGGGTACGCCAGCTCTGTGCTGGCCAGGTTAGACACTTCCGATGTGTTTGTGTACAATGAGACGATTAGGAAGTTTGCTGGAAGTAAAGGTAGCTGCTTTGCGGCGTTGCTGGCGTTTAGGGTGATGTTGGAAAATGGGGTTTTGCCGGATAGGTATACGATGCCGTTTGTGTTGAAGGCTTGTGCTGAGATTAGGGAGGTTGGTGTGGGGAGGGTTGTTCATGGATTTGTGGTGAAATGTGGGATGGTGGTGAATTTGTATGTGAAGAATACTTTGATGCGGTTGTATGGAGTTTGTGGGTGTATGGAGGATGTGCGTAAGGTGTTTGATGGAAGTCCTGAGAGAGATTTGGTTTCTTGGACAACTTTGATTCAGGGGTGTGTGAAGTCAGGGATGGCGAGGGAAGGAATTATTGCCTTTTTTGAAATGTGTGAGACTAATGTGAGGGCTGATGAGAAGTTGATGGTGGTTGTGTTGTCCGGATGTGCTAAACTTGGGGACTTGGAGCTCGGAAGGAAGATGTATAGACATGTGTATGAGAATAATGTGAATGCCGATGTGTTTGTTGGGAATGCATTGGTTGATATGTATATGAAATGCGGTGATTGTGATTTTGCTTGGAAGGTTTTTAACGAAATGGATGAGAAGAATGTGGTGACATGGAACACGATGATTGTTGGGTTGGCTCAGCAGGGGGATTTTAAAGAAGCTTTGAATGTGTTTCGAAGAATGCAGCAATTGGGTCTAAAGCCAGATGATATCACGCTGGTGGGAGTTCTCAACTCATGTGCCAATTCCGGAGCCCTTGAGTTAGGGAAGTGGGTACGTACTTATATAGATAGAAATGGGATCAAAGCAGATGGGTATATTGGGAATGCATTGGTGGATATGTATTCAAAATGTGGAAACATAGATGAAGCCGTTCGAGTGTTTGCAGGCATGAAATGCAAAGATGTGTATTCATATACTTCACTTATTGTTGGGCTTGCTGGGCATGGCCATGCAGACAAGGCCTTAAGCGTCTTTGCTGAGATGCCCAAAAATGTCATAAAACCAGATGAGGTGACTTTTGTTGGTGTTCTTACAGCTTGCAGTCATGCAGGACTAATAAAGGAAGGACGGAAGCATTTTGAGGACATGTTCAATGTGTACAATCTTAGGCCACTAACTGAGCATTATGGCTGTATGGTTGACATATTGGGTAGATCAGGATTGATTGAAGAAGCCGAGGATTTTATCCTCAAAATGCCTATTGAACCAGATGCCACTTGTTTGGGGAGCATTGTTGGGAGCTTGTAGTATTCATGGGAGAGTGGAGCTCGGACAACGAGTACTTAAAAAACTAATACAAATTGAACCTGAGAAAGATGGAGCCTACATTCTTATGTCGAACATATACTCATTGGCCAATAGATGGAAGGATTCATTAAAGTTGAGGAGGTGGATGAAAGAACAAAAATTGAAGAAGACCCCAGGATGTAGTTCAATTGAGTTGGATGGAAAAGTCCACGAGTTTCGGAAAGGGGATAAGTCTCATACTAAGATAAAACAATTAAATGTCCTGCTTGACAACATCACGTTCCAGATGAAGAATCCGGAACAAGTAGCAGATTTTTGTGAGTTATAAGACAATAATTCTGCCATATCAGAAAAAAATTACTGATCGGATCTTCGGACTTATGCAGCCATACCTAATTGCTAGTGCTACCTAATTGAAGGCAGGTACACTTGACATCAAATTGTGCTCACTGTTATTATGAAGCTTCATCGTTCTCATGGTTTCTTGCGCAACATGGTCGGTCATTCGTTTTTCTCATATCTGAACAGGGCTTCATAATACAACTTTCTTTGAGAATGTTAACATAGCCTTTTACTGGGAACTGGGATTGGAGCCTCAGGATAGGATTCCTGAATTGTTCGAGGAATAATCAGATATTTGGCTGTGGGCCATCAGTTGACCAGAATCAGTAGCAAACAGGACTCCTGGTAAAACATACTGGCGCATCATTTATTATTATCATATCAAATGAAAAGGTCTTCAGAGTAATTAAATTGGCTTCTTCATCATACCCTATCGGGATACACATTACACAATGAAAGTTATTTCAGTGATCCAAGTCACTTACTAGAAAGAGGCAACAAGCAGTAAATAAAATGAAGCAGTGGTGTTCTCAATCTCAACAATGAAGGCGGACGTTTTTAACTGTTGCTCTGCCAAAACTGAGCTTCGAGGTATTTAACCACATCCTTCCCCACTTGGAATGCTCTGGCAAGTATATCTACTGGTATACGGGGGTTGGAACCAAAAACTGCATTAGCTATTGTTATTACCCCAGGGTTTTGGCTACTCAAAGCTGCAATAGCAACTGCTGGATATTTCCCCAGATTCTGTTGAAAGTGAATCAGGCCTATAGGGAACACAAAAACATCTCCTTCTTTTAAATCTTTAGTGAAAAGAACATTGTTAGGGTTTGATGTCACAAAACCAACACGAAGAGTTCCCTCCAAGACTAGTAAAAGCTCAGTGGCACGAGGGTGGGTGTGGGGCGGATTCAAGCCGCCGTTAGGAGCATAATCAATCCGAACCATTGATATACCCAGAGTGTTGAGTCCTGGTAGTTGATTTACAAACACTTGGGTCACATTTGACCCAACAGAATTAGTTGTGTTTCCAGGTCTATTGAGACCTGAGAAGAGAAAGTCATCTGGTGTTGTGTAGTTTGGATTCTTGCAGAACTTCCCATTCACAAACACTGCATAAAAGTTGGTCAGTGCTGTTACGAACCTCAAATATTCAAATTCAGGATGCAAATTGTGTATACTTACCACCATCCTTAAGATCAGGAATGGCAACGCAAAAGTCCTGTAAGGAGCCGGGATCAGTAGAAGATGTTAAAGTAGAAGCAAATACTAGAAGTGTCAAACAAACATGAAAGTAGAAGAAGTTCATGCTGAACTAATATTCAACTTCAAATATCTTCAGCTTTGAACTGCAAATGAATTTGAATGCAAGGTGAGGTAACTTCGATTACTAACTAATCTTTTTATACAAGTTTAGAACTTCAATTTTCAATGGCAATTATGGTAAATAACATGTTTACAAATTTTTTGTTTCCAGGGGTTGAACCTTTCCTCAACTACTGCATAAAGACCTTGTCTGTCATAATTTTCATTTCAACTGCTGCAAAAATTATTCACATAAAGTTGAGCATACTTACACAGTATGTATTGCTTGTGCAATGTCTGTGTTGCATGGTCAGTTAAATACCGATTTACAAAGGTACCAAATATACTTCAAGTTTACGATGGCTTAGGAATCTGACAGCAAGTTGATTCTACTGATTATGTATGTTTAAGCACTTCAGGTTTCTATACTAATTTAAGGTGGATATACCTATTTTTGCTGTACATGGGATCTTATATACGTTCGAAGGCCATATTTAATTTCCTTCTTAAAGTAATAGGTACACATTAAAATAGAATCTTGTGCATTTGGCATAAGTACTAAGCCAACAGCTATAGAGGGTGAACATTTTTATTTGTTGTTATATGTTCCTTACTACTGTCAGTTCCAGTTCCTCTTTTCTTAGTTAGTTGTTGGGGAATGGTTCTAGGCTCAACATGTCTTAGTTAACTACCATGATTTGGTTACTTAATTTCTTGACATTTCTAAACTTGTCAAACTGATTCAACTTTCTCTGCTTGTGCAGGTGTGTGAATAAATCGTCTTGATGCTGAGGCTGATTTACAGTGTATATACTACTAATTGCGATGTGGGCAATCTAAATTAGAATATATGCGCCAACAGCTGGATGATTTTGCATTCTAACCCAACAACTGATCTCAGAATTATTGTGAAATGGTTACTGGATTGCAGGTTTTGACCTTTCAACTTTTCTTCTTTTTTTAACATACATCTATTCATCTTGGACGTTTTTGCTTTCTTTGTGGATTTTTACTGGTGAGTTTTAGTATTTGAAAAAATGGTTATGTAGAGCCAAATGGATAACATCATAAATTGATGTTGAGAAGCCTGCCAGACACATCAGGAAAATTAAAACAGGAAACCAAATCAGGAATTGAGTAACAGAAAGTCATGCACACTTTTGTGGCTAAAAATAAAATTGCAAGAAGGTATTTTTAGGGCTTATTATCTTTGATATTTTACATGCCTAAGATGAAACCACAGGAATTCTTCTATCATACCCTAAAACATAATTGCATAATTGCATGGACTTTATTATTCGAGGGTAAAGTTGGGCATTTATACTACTATAAGTTATCAGCACCCACACCTCAAAGATCTTTTAGTTATAGCAGCCATGAGTTCCTTCAAACATCCATAAACAGACTAGTTGGCAGCAATGTTTTTCAGTTCAACATTTGTCTGATCAATTGCTCTCTCTTCATCTTGCTCGAAACTTTTTTTCATCTTGATGTTATCAGGCTTTGCATTCTTGTAAATCATGTAGAGGGTCATTTGTGCTATGCCAAAGATGAATCCCATCACATTTGGAACCTTATGAAAAAAAGCATCAGTGTGAGTGTGGAGTCTATCAACTTTTTTGGTTTGGTAAATATGCATGGATTTGCACTTACAGCAATGTACATGTCCTTTACAAATAACCCATAGAAGAACCAAGCAGTAGCACAGAGTGTGAGGAAGAAGGATAGAGAAAATGGCATGAACTCGACGCTTTTTGTGGTAATAACTTGTTTCTGCAATAGATAGTTACAATTTTGCAAGAGAGTTATCAGCATCAGCTTTGGAATGACATACTGAACAAATTTAATAAATTTGGTTCATAAATAAAGTTACCATTATACTCAAGGGAGCTGCAAAAACAGCAAGATTGATGATTGCACAAGTCCATCCAACCACAGTGACACGTAAAGCATTAGTTTTGATAAATACTTGGGTGATTAACATTATTAAACCAAGAGCTCCAACATTACTGGCCAGAATCAACTTTCCTGTGAACATCTGCAGGTTCAAACCCCATTAAGATTTTTTAAAATATAACAGATGAAGAAATAGGAGAAGCTGGTGCAAAATGATCTCAGTGTTTGCTTACCCGAGCTTCTCGGGTTGCGTATACAAGGTATATGTTAGATAGGTGAGCTCAATCACACATCCAATCCCATTGATACTAATGATCATGTAAGCATTTTGCTTGAGGTAAGCGTAATACAGCAACAAACTTGCACTAAAGAAGGCAACGATGTATGGTAAAGATTGGAACCCTTCTGAGGACTTCTTTTTATAAATGGTGTAAAAAGTAGGCCTGTTATAACAAACAATTAAGTTAGAGAATGCAAGTGTGTGGATGCTAAAAGTTGATGCTAGGGAGTTGGGATGGAAAGAACTTACACTGGTGCCAAGAACACCATGAATGATATGATGTTACCCATCAGGCCAGAAAAAAATGCAAGGTGTTCTGCAGTGAAAAGAGTCATCTTCACGGTTGAAATTGAACCCTTTTGCAGCTGCTAGATATTGAGCTTTGAAGTTATGTATACTAAGTTGATGAACTGCAAAGAACTTGTGTTTTTGCGGTTTCATTTGGATGCTTATATACATGCAATAAAGTTTAGGAGTTAGGTCGAGCTTTAATGACACTACTATAGCTATTGCTAAAGCTATCTTTATTTTCAATAAGTATTTTGTGTTCGAATGTTTGGATTAGGGCACGTCTTGTTTGAGACATATATAAACTCAAGTCGTATAATGTGACAAAAGGTTACTGAGTTGTGGAGATGAATGCATTATACATGTCAATTTGTCATGTTATGATTTCTTAAACTTGAAGGTGTTAGTGGGATGCATACTAATGATAAACTCCAGTCAGTATCCAATGAGAGACTAAAAGCATGTCTAGCTAATTCAAGAAACTCTTATTATATGATCTAACTTCGTGAAGTGTTTAGACCACCCCCAGTCATGAATCATGTTACAGTATATTCTGGTTAAATGTAGAGAAAAGCATGAGTGGTCTTTGTTGCGGCAATGTGTATATGTAACCCAAACAAAGTAGAAGATATCAGAGATGTTTGTGACTTTTCACTGTAATAGTGCAACATGTACTTTTGAATCTCATGTTTATGTGTCTGCATATATTTGAGTCTGTAAAGACTTGGTGAGCATTGTAACGACCAAAGATGCTCCATGCATGATTCTCGTAGGAGACACTTTTATCACACTTTAGCTATTTAGCTTATTTAGGATCAACAAAATATGAGGAACATGTAAAACCCTAAACCCTACTACTCTTTCAAGACATCAAGTGGCCTCAAATTAATTTTGCATGGAATTGACACTTCCCCATTGATCGGTTAATCAGAAAATGTGAAAGATCATGTTTCTAAAAAATCATTTTGGGTAGATATATACAACTCATACAGCACAAATGAAATCCATCGCGTACTTTATGCAGATAATTAAGTCTATATTAAATTCATCCTTAAAATTAACCCTCAAAAAGCTAGCTCTCTCGATGTGGGTGGCCACAGCTTTTTGTCATGCGAAATTAGTATTCCTCATTCTAGCTGTACTAAATTTATTGGCTATGAAGTTATTTTTTACAACCATTTAAACATAAAAAGACAAATAAAGGAAGGAGATTAGGATGACCAGAAAGCAGGAAAAAGTGCAAGGAGCAGATGGATTCACAATTGGAATTGCTGAACCTTAGTGCATGAAGGGTAATTAAATAACAGGTTTGATAAGATATTAAATGGACATTAGCTAGCTAGGTGGACACAATTTTTATGTTTTATGGAGTTAAAGAAATCAAAGCTAGGGCTAGCTGCTGGTGTTTAGTGATATCTGACACACACTAAGTAAACATTTTTCATACATCATTTCAGAAAGAAAATAAGAATCTCCAAAAGTTGAAAAATCAACTACTGTTTTTCGCGTCCCAGCAGAGTCTCGATGTGGATTCTTCTTCTTCAGATAATATTATTGAAGACAGATGATGCTTATTTAACTTGCTGGTCACCCAGGCATATTCATCTTGTCTGGTAAAAACATTTATATAGACATTAAGTAATTACATTACATGTGCTTGGTTACTTGATTATTCTTCCTCATCTTCTTCTTTGATGTTCTGAAAGAGCTAACCTATGCTTTCCTAAAATATTGGCATCTTGATCAGGTTGTCAAAGGGAATACTTAAATTTGATATTAAAACACAGAATTACATGGTGCATTGCTCCTAAATGTGGGACAGTAGTAGAGAGGAGAATAACTTATATTTCTCTGATCTTTAGCTTTTATCCTATCGTGTGTGCCCATATCGGGGGCCTTATGGTTTCACTTGCGGGTATCATATGCTTCAGTTTTGACCCTTAAGAAATGCTATGCTCAAGTTGCCAGAAATCAGATCCCTCTGGCTGTCCCCCAATGTGAAAATCTCAGTGTTTCTAATCACAAAATGAATACACAGTGAATTTGCTTATACTGAATAATTTGGCTAGCCATGGATTTTTCAAAGTTGATGTGCTTACGTTTTAGATCAAAGCTCTTTTATTCTGATTCCATGCCTAACTAGGCGGCTTAGTCCATGTTTAGCAACTTCTTTTTAAAGGCTTAAAATTCAGACATTTGAAAATTTATAACTTATTGTTTCCAACAAATGGTAATACTTGAATTGATCTTCAAGCTTCGAAAACCGAACTTGGAGTTGCAAATTATTTAGTGCCAGAAGGATATGAATCTTCTACTAAAGGAACTTGAATTATTGAAGAGAGAAATATGATTTGGCATTTGATATCAGATTTGCATTCAAACAGAACATATTCTTCCTAGTCTTGTTAGTTCTTATCATCCCTTTTTTCTTTTTTCATAAATCAGTATCTTTTCTACCATTCATAACCTCGTCCATGTCCACCGCGACTATGTCCAGCCTGCCCTTAAACAAGGCTGCATCTCATCACAAGTTACTTGCTGTAAACAAAAAAAGTTTGACCTGTACATGTCATTGATTTCATCACTTAAAATGCGCGCAAACTTCACAATCATTCCAACTTTTAACTTGAAATGGATATATAGAGGGAACCGAATATGAAGACTTTTTTATCCTTCTCTATTTCTCTCAAATAATGTATGAAGAATCATATAAAGAGTG
>QZGG01002143.1:0-44091 GCA_006409495.1 Sedum album
ATTCAGAAACGCAGACAATAGTTGAGAAGATTATCTGTGTTTCTTATTAGAATGTTAACAAGTATGTAAGTACATAATAAAATCTTCTTGAGAATATCCTAATTGAAGTATCCTAACTGATATTTTCATTAGGCGATAAATCTGTAACAATATGTCAAATTATAAATGCATAGATATGTATGTGCATCTAAGTACTAGTTTATAATAAAATGGAAACCAAATTTTTTGTTGGACAACAAATATAAGCTAATATTTATGTGAATAGTGAAGAAAAAATAATAAGATTAAAGTAAAAAGAACAGCATAATGGGGTTCGAACCCTACATTAGTTACCTCTACTATGCTACTGCAAATCTAATGCAAATCATTTCGTTCTACTTATTAATCAAAAATGGGAAGTGTACTCAGACAGCCCCTAGTTCCACCTTCTTAATAGTTAAAGCTAAAAATATAATTTTTCTCAGGAGTTGTGTTCGTGTCGCCAGAAAGGCACATTCTTTCTTATTCGTTTGTCTTCACTCAGTTGTGTTCTAACACTGTAGTTGAGTACCAAGCTCTTATGTTAGGACTTCAAGTGGCAATTAAAATTGGTGTAGATAGCATTGAAATTTACGGAGATTCATAGCTTGCGATTAAATAAGTACTCGATGACTATGAAATCAATAAGGATGACTTGATCCCTTACCATAAACATGCAATTGAATAACTCAACGCTTTTTATTCTGTCAACATTGGACATGTCCAAGAAGTGCCAATAAGTTGGCTGATGCTCTTGCTAATCTTGCAGTCAATTTGGCAATAGGGGCTAAAGACTCCATGTCCATTCCAGTCTGTAATCATTGGGTAATCGTGCCAAATGAAGGAAGTGAAGAAATCAGTGAGTCATCAAATGTGATACATGTTTATGAAGTGTAGATGATTAGCGTCAACCATCATTGATTTTCTAAATCATCAAAACAGAAGTACGCCGACGCGCTCTAAAATTTATCTACTATAAAGATACACATTACAGGCGTTCCTTCGTCGGGCATTGGTTAAGATGTCTTAGCAATAAGGAAGCAACAAAAGCAATGCAAGAGGCTCATGCTGGTGTATGTGGTGCTGATCAGTCCGGTCCCAAACGTCACGATCGCATCAAGAGAATGGGTTCTTAGTGCCCACAATGGTACAAGACTGGGTGGAGTTTGCAAAGAGATGTGATGCTTGTCAATTCAATGCTAAATCCATACATCAAACTCCAGAGCCTCTACATCCTACGTAAATCTTGGTCATTCGAAGCATGGACTTGAAGTAGTAGGGCCAAACGCACTAACATGCACAGTTCGAGTAAATTCTAAACATTGTTAAACAATTTAGATTTGAAAACAATTACCAATGGTCTTGAATTTGGTCCTCCACACCACGTCTATAAGAACACTATAGAATCCCTCGTTGTTATCGTAATGTTCAACCTCCACCCAAGCCGTCCCATATGAAATAGCTTCTTTGAGTTTTGTTTTGGTCGTGGTTCAGACAAATTAGAATTTAGAGCATTTCTTGTGACTTCTTTTTGATTCAATCACGTTTTACAGTAACTTGTGGTTGAAATGAATATGGTTATACTCCTCTGCCGTAAGTCCTGTCTATCTTGAAAGAGTCTAATCAAGTCATTGTTAGTGATATGTAAGTGTGTAACATCTCTGTCATTTCTTTCAACCATTTCAAGTTGATTAGGAACAAAATCGTCATCCAAGTCTGAATCTGCGCCTGAATCACAATCACTCGAATCTGTATAACTGGTAGGAATGTATACAAAATCAAATTACTGATACTTTATTTGAACAAATCAAGAAACCTAGCTAAGAATCTATTAACACAAACCTATTGTACAATCAAATGCTACAATTTCAAATCCTTTGATGCCTTCGTGTATAGTTCGATTATGTAATGATGTGGTTAGGGTTTTTATGGTATAGAATTTGTTGTAATCAAGAATCAAAAATTTGATTTAGGATATTCATGATTGTGTAGGGTAGTTATTACAGGTTGATCGTAAATTTCGTTTAGATTTGCGTGAATAGATTCTTAGGTAGGTTTCTTCATTTGTTCAAATAAAGTATCAGTAATTTGATTTCGTTAACATTCCTACCAGCAATACAGATTTGAGTGATCGTGATTCAGGCACAGATTCAGACTTGGATGACGATTTTGTTACTAATCAACTTGAATTGGCTGAAAGAAATGACAGAGATGTTGCACACTTACATATCACTAGCAATGACTTGATTAGACTCTTTCAAAATAGATATGATTTCACGACAAAGAGTGTATCCAAATTCATTTCAACCACAAGTTATTGTATAAACGTGACTGAATCAAAAATAGTCACAGAGGAATGCTCTAAATATAATTTGTCTGAACCACAACCAAAACGCAAAGAAGCTATTACACATATGGGACAGCTTAGTGTGGAGGTTGAACGTGATGGTAACAACAAGGGATCCTAGTGTTCTATTAGGAGATGAATTTCTAGGCGGTTGATAGAGCACTTTTGTATGCTATTTTAAGTCCTTTACACTGCTTAGATTCTAACATATTTTAGTATAAGATTACGCCTTTGGTGTAGTTTTGTATCTCAGGTTTAAAAGAAGATTTAGAACAAAAGTGCAACAAGAAGGCTAAATCTCGGAACAAAAGATAACAAAGTGACAAAAGAGCCAAAGAGCAACTAGCGCGCGAGCAGTGTGGCGCGCGAGTGTGGGTCGCGCACATCAGAGCAAAACGATGACGTCAGCAATCAGTGAAATATCCGGGGCGATGACGTCATCACGCGCAAAGAATATTTCTAAGTTCGGTTTTTGGAGATCAAGATATTCCAAAGCTGATTTTTAGAGATAAAGATGATTTCCTACATATTTTCTTGCCTAAATATTCGTGGAAACCCTAGGAGGTAAGAGTATAAATACCAAGCTTCATGGAAATCGCAAGAGAGGATTTTCGGAGAGAAGATCAGCGGCGCAGATAGAAAGCGTGCGCGCAAGCTGCAAACGCGAGCCATACGACGCATCAATCAGATTCGATTTGTTACTTTAGTTGTTCAATAATTATTCTTGAGATGTTTACATTCAGTATGAGTAGCTAATTTACTGAATTCGGTTTGGATTCAGATCTATCAAAGACATGTTTTGAGGTTTTGTTCTTAATTGCATGATAAGTTTAGTGTCATTATTACAAGCTCAATTGCATGATAATTAGGTTAGACAGTTAAGCGAAGCCTTGCACCGCAGACTTAGTTGTAGAATCTGTTATCTAAAGTTAAACTATCACAAGTACGTGACTGTGAATGATAGGAGTAACACTAGAATAGTCGATAGCTACCTTGACCGGATTCGTGGTTGACTAGACTAGAATTGAATAATAATATCATACGTACCTTGACCGGAATGTATGTGTAGGTTATTAAGCTGTGACAGGACCTTAACCGGCGTGAACTTTTATATCATGTATCTTTAGTGACCAATGATAAACATGGAAATTCATAGTGAAGAATCTGAACCGAGCTCATCTCTTGCATATTTATTAACTCCTTGTGTGACTACTTTCTGATTGTGCGCTAGTTCTACGTGCGCAACAGTTCTTTTCATTTAATTGTTTTCACTTACAACCCCCAATCTTTAGTGTAGATCGAAAGACAACTTCTCACCGTTTCCTGTGGATTCGACCCCAGCTTACCAATACTATACTAGTAGGAGAGTCGGGACAAATTTGCAGCACTCAACGACATGCTCGTCAGCGGTATTAATTTGTATATACGTCCGAGCAACCAATCAACTTGAAACAGTGGCTCTTTACTATTATGAAGATATATTGCAAAGGGAAGTCACATATTACAGTTGCATCTGATGCAAGGACCAAATTCAAGATCATTGGTAATTGTTTCTCAAATCTAAATTGTTTATATTATGTTTGGAATTTACTCGAATTGTGCGTGCTAGTGGGTTTAATCAGTCCCTATAATCTAGTTTTCTCTATTACCTTTGTGGTTTAAAAAACAATTTAAGTATAGTAGTATTTGTCTAGTAGCAAGTGTCTATTCTGTGAACACATGTACAATTGTGAATTTGTATGAGTATTTGGGTTTGTCACGCATTTTTGTACTCGTTTTCATACTCAGAATCTCATGAAACGCTTTCAAATCATAGTTGTTTGCTTCCAAAGACATTTCAAGAATGTAATCCAATCTCAAATACTCATACGAAACCAACATTTCTAGTCAATTTGTTGGTTAAAGGGGTTTTAGGAATTCATCTACATTACTCGCTTGTTAAGAAAAGTCTTTGGAAATAAAAATCAATGATTTAAAAGTATTTCCTGAGATTCTGAGTATGAAAATATGTAGAAGAATGCATGACAAACCCAAATACACAAACAAATTCTTCATATCTAGTCACTTTGTTGGTTAAAAAGAGTTTTTTAGGAATTCATTTACAGTACTTGCTGGAAAGTGTTTGCCCTCCTTTTAATGATTGAAAATTGTCAACCATTTAGTAATGCTATGTAATTCGTTTTATGGTGGAGGTGGAGGAGTAATGATATGTATCCAGTGATCCAAGTTCCTTCTCTCTTGGTATTATAGTGTTCCTGTGGGATTTTAATGTCACTTGTGATTTATGGCTTCTTTTCCTGGCAAAAAAGTTAAGACCTGTATCTTAATGTCGTATGAGTAATCTGATGGCTTTGTTAGACTTGTGCAGTCAAAATGCAAACAAAGCTCGACTTTCCATTAAATCTCAATCCGACGGTTACAATTAAGACCACACATAAAAGGTGGGCAAACCCCTTTCATTAAAGTAAAAGAATGCGTGACAAACCCAAATATTCATACAAATTCACGATTTCTATCCCCTTTTGTTCGTTAAAAGGGGTTTCTTAAGAATTCAATTACAGTACTTGCTCGTTAAGAAAAGACTTTGGAAGTAAACAACAATGATTTGAAATCGTCTCATGAGATTCCGAGTATGTAAACAATTAGAAGAATGCGTAAAAAACTCAAATACTCATACAAATTTACGATTTCTATTCCCTTTTGTTGGTTAAAAGGGGTTTCTTAGGAATTCTTTTACATTATTTTCTCGTTAATAAAAGACTTTGGAAGTAAACAACAATGATTTCAAACTAGTTCATGAGATTCCTATTAAGTAAAAGAGTATAAGAATGCAGAGGTGGTCTCTTTTGAGACCCTTACTGTTGGGTTAGACCCTAGGACCCCATTAAGAACCATTGGATTGGGTGATCCAATGGCTGTCCTTTTTTTTGCTTTTTTTAAAGTGACATGTGCACAGCACGTGATCACTGTTTGGGTGATCCAATGGTCTCTTTATGGGTCTCAAAAGAGCATAACTCTAAGAATGCATGACAAACCTAAATACTTATACAAATTCACGTTTCCAATCACTTTGATAATTTAAAGGGGTTTCGTAGGAATTTATTTATTCTACTTGCTCATTAAGTAAAGTCTTTGGAAATAAACAATATTGATTTGATTGCATTTAATGAGATTCCGAGCATGTTATCGAGTACAAGAATGAGTGACGAACCTATATACTCATACAAATTCACAATTTCACGTCACTTTGTTAATTTAGAAGAGTTTTGTAGGAATTTGTTTACATTAATTGCTCATTAAGTAAAGTCTTTGGAAGTAAAAACATTTAATTGAATGCGTTTAATGAGATTTCGAGTATGTTAAAGAGTATAAGAATGCGTGAGAAACCTTAATACTTATACAAACTCACTGTTTACAGTCACTTTACAGCACTTACTCATCAAGCATAGCGTTTGGAAATAAAAAAAATTGATTTGAATGCATTTACTAAGATTACGCGTATGTTAAAAAGTACAAGAATGTGTGACAAACTCAAATACTCATACAAATATTGGTTTCCGATCACTTTTGTAGAAATTCCTTTACATTGATTGCTCATTAAGCAAAGTCTTTGGAAGTAATCAACATTAATTTGAAAGCATTTAATGAGATTGTGAGTATGTTAAAGATTACAAGAATCTGTGGGAAAAGGGGTTGATTTCGTTTGTATCTCTAACTGTCATAAAACGCTTTCGAATCATTGTTGTTTACTTCCAAAGACTTATCTTTAAGGGCATGAAATATTGGCGAATTCCTAAGATCTCCTTTTAAACAACAAAGTGAATAGAAATCGTGAATTTGTATGAGTATTTGGGTTTGTCACGCATTTTTCTACTCGTTTACATACTCGGAATCTTTCAGTAATTCGATGCATCCTTATCTTTAACTTTCATGAAACGCATTCCTCTATTCGTTTACTTAATCAAAATCTTATAAAACGCTTTCGAATCATTGTTGTTTACTTCCAAAGATTTTTCTTAACGGGCAAGTAATGTGTACGAATTCTTAAGAAACCCCTTTTAACCAACAAAAGGGAATAAAAATCGTGAATTTGTATGAGTATTTGTGGATTGTAGTCGTTTGGTCATTTCATCATTCTTGGTTTAAAGATATGTTTTCACTTCCTTAAGCTTAAAGTTCTTGGCCATTAATGCTTCCCATTTGTAGTACATTCTTTACACTTTAGTACTATATCATGTTCATTAGGTTCTGAATCATTGTCTGAGTTTCTTAAGTATTCTGTTTCACTCTGTGGGTTGTTCATGATGACTTTTGCAGTTAAGGTCACACCTTCAACTGACTCTTCGCCTTCTGATTCTTCAGTGTCAGAATCACTACTGTCCACAATTGACTTTTGCTTCTTTATATACGTATGACACTCCCTCTGTATGTATCCATAGCCTTCACATTCGTGACATTTTATTTCCTTAAAATTTTCCACAGTCCGTGTATGTCCAACCAGGTACTTGATATGAGTCCTCATGTGAGTCTTCTGATTGGTGTGTTTTAAGTCATCTACGGCGAGGAAAGAATCTGAACTTCTCTGATGTTTATCATTCTCACTGCATCTGTCAGAACTCAAATCTTTTCACTCTATATTTTGAGTTCCTGCTCTGACACCAATTGAAATTAACAGTTCTATGTGGTTAATCGATTTTTCTATTCAAGTGTTGTTCGAGGTGGTGTTTAATAAAATTGTAAAAACTTTAAACAGAAAGTAATCGGACACAGAAAGTTTCGTAACTCTGTTCAGCTCAAAATGAGCCTAATCAGGGGAGCTTATCCTCCAAGCCCAGTGGAAACAAATTCATTATAGTTACAAAAGTACACAAAATTATATGTTTACAGATTTTCACTCTGAAACACCATTGTTACTTTATCTAAGTGAATGAGAGTGATAGACTCCATCACTACCACAACTGAGATTCCACCTCAAATTTCCACTCGACCAACTCTTCAGTTCTGGTCGCCCTTTACAGTGTTCAGCTCTCCGTTAAGTGTCTTCCTCTCGAACCGACCTTAATCATCACTGTTGAAAGGCTTGATTGAGTTCGCCTTCTTTGTGAGAATGAAGCTTTGTCTCTATTGTTTGGGTTATTTTCACCCTTCCTATTTTGCTCAGATTCTCTAGATGTGTACAATCTTTTTTTTGTATATCTCAATCAATTGATTCCATAAACATGCTTTCAATGTTCATATAAAATCATGTCGTCATTTGCACCATTGGACTGTCCATATCTCTACTTTAACTCTGTAACGTTGTACTTTAAATATGGAAAGTTGACTTTGTTGCATGTATTTATTATAGACGTCGGATTCCGAGAGTCTTGCCTTCTGTCATTGTGCAAGATTATGCTTCAAATAATATTTTTAGTTGTCTTGAGCAACAATTTGTTCGTGATGATTACATATGAAGGTATTTAATTAAATATTCTACTTGTGGTTTGCCAAACAATTTGTCACATGTACTATTACACATCATTGTACAGAAATATAGTACTTACAGAGTTGATACTACATGAACATCCAACGGAAATACAAGAAGCTAGGGACAAGATCATAGTTTTCTAAATCTTCCCTCAAACATTTCAGTTTATCGTACTATTTTAGGATCGACATTCCTTGTTGTTCTCGGTTACAACTCTATCATCGGCCATAACCACTTTTCGAAGAAAAAATTATGAAGACAAAGACCTTCAGCTCATGATACCATGAAACGTGATTGGTCAAAAACAAATTTGTTTTATTTCTTTTTCTGTGTTTCAGACCATACAAATGAGCTACTAATATATGGAAAGCAACAGACTATTCAAGCAGAGCTAATGCGATTTACACCTTGATTTCATACGTGTATATATTTCTAACTAAAATGATATATTAAATGTTCCGATTACCATATCAAACTCATTCCATCCAAAAATGACCGAGAGCATATTTAGATGCCTCATCATGTATAATTACTTGCGTATTATCTTAGTGAATGTATTTATGTGTGTCGTGTTTCTAGTGGGAACAACTAAATAAATTCACATAATTTTTACATGGTAGTGATTATCTTTTATGTTACAAGCAACCCTGTCAATTGCTTATTGATATTGATATATGTTTTAGGGTAAATTCCAGAAAACCACCCCTATAATAGGGGTAATTACAGAAAACCACCCCTATAATACGTATTTACAGAAAACCACCTCTATAAATAGCTCCGTTAGCATTTCACCACCTCCCGTTACTATTCCGTTAGATAAATTATTAAAAAAACTAAACATATTATAATAATTTTAAATAAATTTATTTTTTAAAAATAAATTAAATTAAATTAAATTTCAGTATATTTAATTAAAATTTACAGTATTTAATTTAAGAATCATTTATGTATATTTAATAAGAAAAAATTTATAAAAAATTGAAGAGTTTATTTAAGAATCATTTAATTTAAGAATCATTTATGCAACATTATATAGGATCTATTCAAACATGTAATCGCTATCAAGAAAAAACATGTAATTCCTATCAAAAAACATGTAATCGTATTTTAATTATTTTAATATTATATACTCTATTGACTTTTAATGTTAATCCCTAAACCCTAAAATTATATTTCATGAAATATATTACATTATTTCATGAATTAATGATATTAAATATTATTTAAGGATATAACAAATTTAAAGTCCATGAACCATAATACACTATTTCATGAACCAAAATATTTATATTATATGATTTACGAAATAATACACTAATTAGATGAAACATAATATAATTTCATAAACCATATGATTTGAATATTTTGATTTAAGAAATAACACATTAATTACATCATTTCATGAACTAATGATGAATATATTTTTAATATTCACAATTTCATAAGTATAATATTTGATTTTTTTTCAAAGTATAATGTTATTATTTAAATTAAAAGTATAATATTTGAAAGTTTTCAATTTTTTATAAATTTTTTCTTATTAAATATACATAATGATTCTTAATTAAATACTGTGAATTTTAACTATATATACTGAAATTTAATTTATTTATTTTATTTTATTCTTAAAAACTAAATTTATTTAAAATTATTATAATATGTTTAATTTTTTTTAATAATTTATCTAACGGAATAGTAACGGAATAGTAAGTGAAATGCTAATGGAGCTATTTATAGAGGTGGTTTTCTGTAAATACGTATTATAGGGGTGGTTTTCTGTAATTACCCCTATTATAGGGGTGGTTTTCTGAAATTTACCCTATGTTTTATTCATATTTTTATATATGTAGTACAAAACAGTCAAACCAAAAAAAATCCTTTACGAATTTAGTAGAAAAATATACTATTGACTTAAATTGCTATCTCTTTGTTTCGACCCTATTCGCCGCTTGCTAGCTTGTACGAAAAATAAAATTTAAGTTTGATGTCACATGCTCGTCAAAGAACTTTTGAAAGTCATCGGGAAATGCTTGCAAATCCTTGTTTCTACATAAAAACCGTAACGTTCATTTAGTTCGGAGGGAGGCGAATGAGCCATCTTACTTCATTGTCAAGTTTTCTTATTTTACTAGTGGAACTAATTCGAGTTTGATTGTTGCCCGATAATACGGTGTTGAAAATTAACTTGATAGAGTACAAAAAGATAAGAAAGTAGAACGAATCTTGTTATTGGATATGGTACACGTAGGAATTTATACACATGTAATTGGCTAATTATTTGTAAGTCTCTATCAAGGATATTCTAAATAGAATTGCATTTAGTTTGATTTATGCAAATACTCTGGTCCATGCATATATTCCAATTCATCCATTATGTCACCCTCCCTAAATCTCAACAGATAATCTTGAGATTGCACTTTAATTTCTTGAACAACGGCACCAATAACATATTAGAGGAAAGACATCACAAGGTGGAGGGAGATCATCTAATACCGTAAACAGGATAGATAGAAAACATGTCGCATCATAAATAAGTCACAGAAATAGCTTGGTGACATGGGTGGAGAACCACTAGAGACAAAGCACTAAAAAGTGTCATTATAGCTTGATAATAGATGGGTACTTACAAGGTTGCTGACTAGGATGCATAGTGGCCGCTAACTGGACAGAAGAGATATTGATGTGACATTTAACCAAACAATTAATGAGGAGAAAATCCTTCCTATTCCTCCTTTACTGACTAATCAAAAACATCTCCATATAATTTTAATCATTTTTATAGATTTGATGTCGAAGCACATAAAGTTATTGTTGGATAAAGAATCGATTGGATTTGTGGTTGTGAGTAATTTGAGGAATATTTTTTAGAAATGCCCTAGTCTCGAATCAAACTTTCTCAAATACCCCAATTTCAACAAAAAAAAAACGTTTTTAAAATTCCCCACTTTTGAATGAATCCGATCTTAGCAAACCCGGATTGTTAGAGAAACAATAAAATCGGTCTTTCAAAGATCGGACTACATGAAATGGACAAATCCAGTCTCCTTAAACCCAGTTTCTTTCAAAAATAATTCAATTCGTCCATGTCAGCTGCACAGTCAACATTTAAATCAATTCGGTTTTGTACCCTAAACATCGGACTCACATGCAAATTCAGTTCCTCTAAGACCGGACATATTTGCAAATTGGGTTTTGCAGTTGAGCCGCCCCTTTTCTCAATTTCAACACATCTCCAGCCCGCCATTCCCTCAATTCGACGTCAACAAATTCGACGTCACCCCTTTCTCAATTTCAACACATGTCTCCACCCTGCTCTTTGACTAAATCTTTACTTTCGCCGAATTACGTTGAATGGTTGATATGTTGATATGTTGCTTAACAATGTTTCAAATGTTTTCTAACGATGATAAGCAAAGAGCATGAAAGAAACCAGATTGTTTTGTTTTGTTGACTGGGATCCACGTAAAATATGTCAGTCGTACAATTTTTATTTTTTGAAAGAGCGGTTTTAACAAAGCTAGAACGTTACGTTACATATTTGGATCTGTTCGGGCTTTGAAAGACCGATTATATCATTTTTCTAACAATCCAGGTTTGCAAAGACTGATTCATTCAAAAGTGAGACATTCCAAAAATGTTTTTTTGGAATTGACGTATTTAAGAAAGTTTGATTTAGGACTAGGACATTTCTAAAAAAATTCTAATTTGAGACATATTTTGACAAGTATTGAGAGAAATTGAAACGTTTGCCTCGAAATGTCATTCAACAATCTCTTCAATGTAGATCTCAAGATCTCGACAGGTCATCTGCATGTGCTCTAATCATATTTAAATTGTTGGACTTTTAGTTGATGGTTTTGGTTCAACACCAGAGATGCATATATGAGTTGTCAACAAAATGCTAGTCATGGTTGAGCGGGTATCCCAGAAGGGATAATGTTGTTCAAGATGACTTTTGGGGGTTCTGGAACCGGAAAAATGATACGAGGCGGAACTACTATACGAGATAAGAACACTGATAAACTCTTAATAGCACATGTAGTGTGTGGGTAATGATGAAAAGATAAGAGATGGGTAGTAACAATACTTTCATTCTCTCTCAATTTCAAACAGATTGGAACGAAGTAAAATGATTGAAGTAGAAATTAATGTGGCGATGGTGTGTTCTTTAAATCATAAGTCACCACCACCAAAGCAGAAACAATTCAAGTCACAAATGGTCTTACACCATATTGACAATAAATTTGATAGAGTAAAAAGAGATAAGTAGAACAAATCTTGTTATTTGATATGATAAACGTAGGAATTTATACACATGTAATTAGCTAATTATGAATAAGTCTATAATAGAGATATTCTTAATATAATTGCATTTAATTAGAATTATGCAATTATTTTGGTCAATGCATTTATTCTTATTCATCCAATCTGTCATATAGTGACTAACATGCATGATATTATAAGTCCTTTCTCCTTCTCTTGTAATCCAGTAATTTACTGTTATAAAAAATAGTTATATATATGCCTGGGCAGATGCCAAACTCTAGAGTGTTGATAGAAAGTGGACATGCGAAGCAACAACTTAAAATCAGATAACACATCACATTAAATTGCTTGCTTAATTTCTTATGCTGGTTATTATAATAAATTGGAAGCCATAAATGTAAAAACAAGAAGCCATAAATTTGATAACAAACAAACGGCCAGCAGCGAGAATTGCCGCTGACATACATATGACCAACTTTATTGACATGCCCAAGCCTTATTTATCTGGAAACTACTTAATAATGGCATTCCATATCAACGAGTTTTTGGCCTTGAAGCTTTAACCGTTTAACCTTGGTTCAAAGCTTTTTTCAACGACTGGCTTGTCACTTTGGTACTGGAAAGCATTTAACCTTGGTTCAAAGCTTTCTGCAATGATTGGCTTGTCACTCTGGTACAAGAAACCGTTTGACCTTGGTTCAAAGCTTTTTTCAACGGCTGGCTTGTCACTTTGGTACTGGAAAGCATTTAACCTTGGTTCAAAGCTTTCCGCAATGATTGGCTTGTCACTATGGTACTGGAAAGCATTTAACCTTGGTTCAAAGCTTTCCGCACCGACTGACTTGTCACTTTGGTACTGGAAAGCATTTAACCTTGGTTCAAAGCTTTCCGCACCGACTGACTTATCACTTTCGTACTGGAAAGCATTTAACCTTGGTTCGAATCTTTGTTCAGGTTGAATAAAACTATCACCTCTTGTGCTGGTAATTTGATGAGTAGCTTCAGCTTCGTTTGATCTTTTACCTATAGTGTACAACAATTATTTTGTTTAATACATATGGAAAGCGGGCTGGGATTTTTTTTGATTAATTACAAGTTTCTATCAAAAACACAAGTACTAAAAGTTTTTATGAGAGTTGTTACTGTTCGTGGATGTTGAGGCATCATCGACAAGGGGTACTTGCAATGTTGCAGTTTCGCTTGGCAAGATCAGAGCTTCGAGCACCACTGGCATCGGCTCATCCTTCATAAAACCTTTCCAATAATCTCCTGAATCCGTTCTAGCATCAGAAATCCAAGCAAACTGAAATGAATAGTTAGTGTACAAGCAAACCCATGCAAGTAGCAGCACTGAAATAGTTCAACATAAATTATTTATTCTTCAAAGAATCTGAGCTTATAAAAAGTAAGCTCACAGCAAAGCTGGCTGAAATGAGAATAGCTACGAATGTTGAAGTGTGGAGAAGCTCCATTATTCTCTAGTTATTTGATGATAGGGTTTTGCAAAGACCTCTTCCATGTATTTATATAAGATATTTTATTTGTTCAACAAAAAAAGATTTTCAAATTTATTATAATTATATTATCCTGAGCCTCTGTTACTTCTTTATCTTCTGCAACAGCAAAAAATATCCTGAGCCACTCACATTTGTATCTTTCGAACAAAACAAAAAAAAATTGTTTTATAAAAATTATTGCTCAATTCTTTTTTGATATATCATTGTCATGCATGTGGGCGGTGCTGTTATGTCAATGCACACCAATATTTTATTTATCAACATGTCTATTTTTCCAGAAACAGTTATTTTACCGACATAAACATCTTTATGAATTTTATGTTTAAAGATCATAAGGCAAATGTTCAAAAAGAGACAAAAATAATAGTGTAAACGTGACATAGGTAGAGAGAACATTGTGATTTTCAATTAAAAAATAAATAAACCTTGTTCAATCAAGAGCCTGAAAGGATTGATGGTGTCTTAACTTCATCATCAATCTTGTCCAAAACTCTAATATCTGAATTTTCTATTTTTGCAGCCGTGAAAATGCAATCAAAGTCTTGAATTGCACTAATGAGACAATGAGCGGCATATCTGACCTCTAACAAAAGTTGCTGGAATTTCATAAGAAATCTTTAATTTGAATTGCATATATATTCAAGGGAAAATTACAAAAACATGTCCCGGACTACCACACAATTTCAAATTGAGTACCGGACTACCTCAATTTTCAAATTGAGGACTGGACTATCCCAATTTTCAAATTGAGGACCAGACTATCTGAATTTATTTAGGTATAATTATCAATATAATGAATATACCATTGAAATTTATTAGTCAACGATTGAGATTAAAGTTGGTTATGAATAAAAATGGGTGGTTGAATTTGCAAAAAATACGGGGCGATTGAATTTGACAGTTATTTTACTTTTAATCTTATCGGTCCGTATAGTGTCTTACTGCCTTACAAAAATATAGTTGTCCTCCTCGAACTTTTCCCTTAATTTATATACTCATTATATAAGTAAAGTTCAAGAACGACATTTTACTTTTGATTAGACTGTGAGATAAATCTCCACCGTTGATTATTAATAATCTAACGGATGTTAATAAAAAAATAACTGTCAAATCCATCAACTCATATGTATTGCAAATTCAGCCGTCAATTTAATTAAAAACCAACGACTAAGATTGTCATTTGGTTTATGAAAATATATGATCTCTTGATCTTAACCCCTCATTATATAAATTCCATTCACCAGAAACTAATATTTTTGTTATACATATTTGACTAATTAAAAATAGAATGCATTCATTATAGATAGTTTAGACTGTATTTTGTAATTTATTATTTTTAACTCAAGGATCTTCATATCTTAATTTGATCGATTAAGAACATCAACTAAGAAAATTCAATACTAACATATAACTATATATTCTAATTTCTAACATCATCAATTTATATAATGAGTATATAAATTAAATATTGGATCTAAGAGGATGGATAAATAGATGTGAAACTTCAATTATTTCATTATATTGATAATTATACCTAAATAAATTGAGATAGTCTGGTCCTCAATTTGAAAATTGAGATAGTCCGATCCTCAATTTAAAAATTGATCAATTTAAAAATTGAGATAGTCCGGTCCTCAATTTGAAAATTGAGATAGTTCGGTCCTCAATTTGAAAATTGAGGTAGTCCGGTCCTCAATTTGAAATCGTGTGGTAGTTCAGAACATGTTTTTGTAATTTTCCCTATATTCAATATTTCAATATTGAGATGCACGTTCAATCATATATGAGTACATGAAAATGTAATTTAAGTTTACCTCACTGTCAACACAGGTCAGATGTCCCTCAACATTGTGATCACAATCGGTTGGTGAGTCAATTTGTTTTTCAAAATCTTTCACTGAAAGACATTCATTGCTTTCATTCACTGATGCCAGCAAATCAACTCGTCTCTTTTCGACGATATTACCCTACACGTTCTCAAACTTCATCAATTGTTTAATGCACCTGTTATATATTTGATGGATTCAAGTCAGAATGTGAGAGTGGAAACTTAAATCCGTATTCATCTCGAGGCACTATCACATCATTTTATCAACATTGTTTAAACAAAGATACAACATAAGAACTAAAATGTCACATTTACAAGTATCAACTTTTTCAGCAACACCGCTGATACGAACTAAATTGTTCCTCGTATCGGGTAAAGTGAATAGATGAAGGAGATGAGATGTTAGAAGATGTTGAGATGAGGAAATGAGGAATATGAGATTAGGGTTTAGAATAGGAATTAGGGTTAGAAGGAACGAAATGAGAAGGTGAAGATGTTTAGGAAAATTGATAATTCATTGATACCCTTCTAAATGATATTCATGGCAATATATAATGCCTTGTTTACATTCTCAAATTATATTTCAGTCCTTATTCTTTAATATGTAACATTCCTCCGTCCTTCAAAACAACCTTGTCCTCAAGGTTGAGTATATCTGGTGGTCTTGGAAATGAAAATGTTAATAGAATGCAATAGATCACTGAGTTGTAAGCAAACTTGAACACAAAACCTCTTAGCATCCATCCCCTGTCAAAACCGTCTTTGTTGCAACATTCAATGTCGGTTGAGTTCCTATCCGAGAACCTTTGAGGTGATGCACTCCCCATCAGATTCATACACTTCTTAATCCTTGGAGAATTATCAAATGGCTGCCAACACAGTGTTTTTCATTGCTTGAAAAAATGATTAGGATTGAAATATTCTTCAACTTGTAACTTATTTGAGTCACAGCCACTCTGCCTCAAACTCAATTCATCACTCTCATCATTATCTTGAGAACCTTCACAGCTTGACTCTTTACTAACTTCACCAGTGATATGTAATTCATTCCAATACTCAAGTCCCCACCCATAGCCAAACAAGAGGTAAATATCATTCCATTAGCAACACATTTTCTTTGATCCAAACATGAACCTTTGATTTTACCAGTTATGCTGACAAGTGGTGATGAAATAATTTCAGATGAGTAATCCCCTTTGAACCTTTCCTCTTGCTTTTCAACCCTTTCAAACCTAACTTCATCCCAATGTTCAGTTACACTATCCACAAAACTCCAAGAAGAAGACTGGAGAAAAAAATACTAACCCAGTTTGAATGTTTCCTTTATTTGCCTTCAGCTCAAACCAACTTGGGGTGTTCAGTTTCCAAAAACCTTTTACTGAATCAAAGCAGAGCCTCATTTGTAACATTTTCACCAACCTTGTTATTTTAAGGATGAGAATGCCATCAAACAATAATATTGTCACAAAACTTCTGACCCCTTCAGTGTAATTCTTTGAACTTGATTCAAACTGCTCGTTGAAATTAGGAAAGCCAAATGAAAAAGATGAATCAAACATACTACGGTCTTTTTCTACAGCGATTTCGTTCCATAGTTCACCTATGTATCCATCTTTTGCTAACATGTCTTTCCCATTATTTAGGGAATGATTCTTCACCTTAAAAATTCTCGCAATAATATCCAAAATATGCTCATCGAGACCATCCATAACTTCACTGAGAACAAAGGACGTCACCATTTCAATTCCCACACCCATAACATCACCTTTTATCTTATCAGGGGCCCAAGTAAAATGAGTAAAGGATGAAAAATGTCTCCCATCGGGTCCATCCCTAGTCCACATCCAGCGTATAAAAAAATCAGTAGAGTCACTTGTGTGAAAAATACAAGTCCCTTTTGCCAACCAAGTCAAAAACCTTTTCTGGAGGTTTCGCTGATGGTCTTGTGAAAGCTAAGTCCGTTTTAATTGCACAACGTACAAACTGCCTGTCCTTTCTTAGGATTGAATAGAGTGCTAACCTTTGATGAGTTGTCCAATGCAAATAATCATGAGATAAATCCGAATCAGATTTCAATACTAGACTATGATCCACAATATCTACTTCACTAACAATCTCTGTGAGCTCCATATGGTAGTGGCGAATTTTTGCAAAGTGAGCCTCAGAATTCTGGATCACGGCCTTACGAAGAAGAGTATGCACTGTCATAAATGCCCATGCGAAACTTCCGGATATATTAAATACGGGAATCTTTACCAATTATTACATGTCTTAAAAGGCAGGAGCCAGAGGGATTTTGGGGAAAGATTAATTGCAACTTATGAAGATGACCGTTATGGAAATTGAAGTATCATTAATTAGCAAATTAATGAAGAAGAAATTATAAAAGGAAAGCATATCAGACATGGATATTACCTCGACTGAGCAGAAAAGATACCCACACCAAACACAAAGGAAATTAGAGTGATTAACGGGAGGTCAATCAGAATTACGACAGGAGGTCGTTCTGTCACAGGACACGACGAGGTCGTCCTGATATAGAGAGGTGACAGGAGGTCATCCAGATCCAGACACAGACGGGAGGTCGTAAGCAGACACAGACGACGGGAGTCGATCTGAATCACGACGGGAGGTCGTAGATCTACCAACCAGACAGACGGGAGGTTTGCACGGTTGAAGAATCAGACGGGAGTTTTGCACGGTTGAAGAATCAGACGGGAGTTTGATTGAGTGGATCCGAGGGGAGCTCGGACACTAGCGGGGTATTGATAGGAATTGTTTCGAAGAGAGTTCGGTAACATTCTGTGTAATCAATCTTTTACTAGTGAATTTTTCCACGGGATTGGGATAATCCCCCCTGACTAAGCCTTCGGGAGCCGAACAGGGTTAACAAATTTCTGTGTCTTATTTTTAACTTACAGTTCATCTTATTCACGATCACAACTCTGTGTCTCACCAGCGTGACACAGATATCTAAGCGTCTGAAATACTAGGCGGTGTTTTCAATTGGTATCAGAGCTGGACACTCGACACACAGAGTGAGTAAAGATCCAAATCAGACGCTGAGTCAGAACTATCAGAATCGAGAAAGTAAGATGATTACATCAGATCTCTGGATAACCGAGCATGGAGAAATGTGATTGTCAGATGGACACCACCCCAAATCGTGAATGAATCAGGAGATCTGGTATCAAAAGATGAAGCATCTCGGACTGCAGATGAAGACAGAGCTTCAGCAGCTAACTCAAAAGCGTTGAATGCAATATTTGGGGCTGTGGAACCGAATGTATACACGTTGATCTCACAATATGTCACAGCTAAAGATGCATGGGATGCTCTGCAAATTGCATTTGAAGGGACAGATAAGGTAAAAGAGGCAAGACTAGATATGCTGAATCACCAGGTCGAAAGTTTAAAGATGGGAGATGGAGAAACTATCACTGAGTTTAATGGACGAGTCATGGATATAGCAAACCAACCACACACTTTAGGTAAACCCATTGATAATGAAACTCTGGTGAGAAAAACTCTAAGAGCTCTGCCTAATAAGTTTGCTATGCATCGGATTGCCATTAGTCAGATGCATGACCCGAAATCTTTAAGATTAGAAGAATTGATGGGACAGCTGAGGTCTCATGAAGTAGAGATTAAAATGATTAGACCCTCAGATAAGAAGAATCGACATGTGACACGAAATGCAGAAGCTGCAGACGTAGAATGTGAATCAGAAGGAGATGATAAGGCCATGTTGTCCAAGAGGTTCAATAGAGAGCTGAAGAAATTTGGAGACAGTCGCAGAATTGGATCCGAATCCAGGACTAGTCAGAGGCCTGGAAAGTGGAAGTCAAATGAAGGAGATATAAAGCGAGACAAAGGGATACGATGTTTTGAGTGTGAAGGATATGGACACTTTCAGAGGGAATGTCCCACCTTTCTTAAGAAACAGAAAAATGCCATGATCTCTGGATGGAGTGATACAGAATCAGAAGCATCTGAGAGTGGAACTGTGAACTTTATGGCACTAACAGCTGTAACAGAAAATCTTAATGCGAATTCTGACTCAACTGAAAGTGAGGCAGAAATCTCTGATGAGGTTATTGGGGAAAGGTTCAAACTTTTGTATATCAAGTGGAAAGAAACTCTGGATGAAAACTCAAGACTCAATAAAGAGATGGTAGTATTATCTGATCACGTAAGTTGTCGGAATCAGGAGCTTCAGGAGTACAAGGACAGACTGTCTGCATCAGAAATAGAAGTGAAATGGTTTAGAAAATACACTAGCATGATGAACACAGGAACCAGCCAGCTAGATAACTTACTGGAAGCACAAAAGTTAAAAAATGATCATTCAGGAATAGGATATGACTGGAAAGAAGGAAATAGTGACGCAAGGTCTGTTGCTGCAAATGTAGACCACCAAGAGACAAAGATATGGTCTAATTATGATACTAAATGTGGTTACTATAACAAACATGGTCACAATCATTCTAGGTGCACAGAGTTTCTGAAATTATACAGAAGGAGGAGGTCATCGAGCTGGAGACAGAATACAAATTGGAGACAACCGATAATATCTAGAAGATATTATGCTCAGAAACCTTATTCTCGTATATATGATGCAGGAAACGCTCGCAGATCTCGTAACAGTCATGATACACGATATAATGCAAGATCATCGAGATACATACAGACACAGCGCTCTGAACTCCTCAGAGCAGAGGCAACTAAGTCAAGATCTGTTCAATACTGGAAACAGCCGACTGTTACAAAACATGCCCCACTCAAAAGACATTAAATTCCTCGACGAAACTATGGCTGGTATAGTGATTATTATTGTTATGTTGCATCTAACTCGTATCTAAATATGCAGAAAGATCAATGGTACTTTGATAGTGCGTGCTCAACTCATATGAAAGATATATTACTTTTGGTGATGGAGGAAAAAGAAAAGTAATCGGAGAAGGAATTCTATCTGTTAGAGGATTGCCCAGAATTGAGAAGGTACTGCTAGTAGATGGTCTGCGTGCAAAACTGCTCAGCATTGGTCAGTTTTGCGAAACAGACATGAAGGTGAATTTCACTCAGAATTTATGCCAAGTTCGTGATAAAGAAGGAGTGTGCATCTTGGAGGGAAGCAAAAAGTCTAACAACTGTTATTTATTGAGCATGAATCAAGATAGGAGTGCATGTTTTATATCCAAACAAGAAGAGCTGACATTGTGGCGCAGAAGGTTGGGTCATATTCATTACAAAGCACTGAAGCTGGTAGCTAAAGAAGGACTTGTTAGAGGTATGTCTGATCTGAAAGGTGACACAAAGATAGTGTGTGGTGAGTGTAAGATTGGCAAGATGGTGAAATCTACACATACACACAAACGCATAGATCAGATCAACACTAATCGAATACTTGAACTTTTAAATATGGATTTAATGGGTCCAATGCAAGTAGAAAGCTTGGGAGGTAAAAGGTATGCTCTGGTAGTAATAGATGACTATTCCAGATACACTTGGATAATCCTTCTACGAAACAAGTCAGATACAGTAGAAAAATAAGGTGCCTGATTCTGAAGTTACAAAGAGAAAGTGATAAGTCTCTAAAAGCAATCAGAAGCGATCACGGGAAGGAATTTGAAAATGAAGATATGGATACTTTCTGCAAGGAACATGGAATATCTCATCAGTATGCTGCAGCAATTACACCTCAACAAAATAGTGTAGCAGAGAGGAAGAATAGGACGATACAGGAGATGGCCAGAGTTATGCTCCATGCAAAAGGAGTCCCAAACGTGTTGTGGGCAGAAGCTATGAGCACCGTATGCTACATTCAGAACAGAACTCTGTTACGATCAGGAATCAGAAAAACATGTTACAAAATGTGGAAAGGTAAAATTCCATCTGTCAAATATTTTCATATTTTTGGAAGTATTTGTTTTGTTTTAGATGATCGAGTGTACAAGCAAAAACTTGATGTAAGGGGAAAGCAAGGAATATTTGCAGGATATTCCACCAAGAGCAAAGCATGCCAGGTGTTTCTACCTCAATCAAGAATAATCATGGAAAGTTACACTGTAATTGTGAAAGACATTGAAGAAACGAACAGGAATGACGATCTGGTACCTGTTTCGAGAGGTTTGGATGAATCTGATGTTTTAGAGGACCAACAGCAAAGAGATTTTCCTGATGAGCATCCTGATTCAGAGCCAGATTCAGATATCTCAGATAATGCATCACAACTAATAACACCTGCTGCTAAGATTCAGAAGAATCATCCGGTAACCATTGTTATTGGAGATCCGTTTGCACCAAGAATCACTAGAGGCAAAAAGATAGATTTTGCCAGATTGGAAAAAGGGGAAACATGTCTTTTGTTAAATATTGAGCCGAAGAATGTTAAGGAAGCGTTGAACGATGAGTACTGGATAGTTGCAATGCAAGAAGAACTGGGAAAGTTTGAGCGCAATCAAGTCTGGGATCTAGTACCTTGCCCAAAAGGAGTCAACATTATTGGAACAAAATGGATTTTCAAGAACAAGTCAAATGAGAGAGGACACATAACTCGTAACAAGGCAAGATTGGTGGCTCAAGGATACACTCAGGTAGAAGGAGTTGACGTTGATGAAACATTTGAACCCGTGGCTAGACTTGAAGCGATCAGGTTGCTGTTAGCTGTATCCTGTCGTCTGAAGTTCAAACTCTATCAGATGGATGTGAAGAGTGTGCTTCTGAATGGAAATCTGAATGAGGAGGTCTATGTGGCACACCCAAAGGGATTTGAGGATCCACATTATCCAGATCATGTTTACAAGCTAAAGAAAGCTCTATATGGACTACGCCAGACGCCCAGAGCATGGTATGAGCTTCTTATTGTTTTTCTTCTCAACCATGGCTATGAGCGAGGGGGAGAAGATAGAACTCTGACAACCTTCGTGGTCAGGGACGGAACTAGTGTATTAAGGGGTGGGGCCGTGACCCCAATAATATAATTTTCATTACCTAAAAAATACAATATGAATAAATATTATAAATCAAATTATTAATCTCCATCAAATTATAAATTTAATTTTATATTAACTAATTCAAATTTCAAATTTATTAAACATTATTTATCTATTTTAAATTTAACACTAGTTGAATATCATCCCATTCAATGAGTTATTTTTAAAAATATTGTATTTATAGTTTCAAACTTATGTATACTGATGCACCACATGAGGGTCCAAGTGAGCAATAGAGAAGCGCACGACAGAGGATTACATCTTTTAAATATCCCGCTAGTACTTTCACAAAATAAACGGAATAACAAACGCAAGAGTCAGTGAAGGTGAAGCAACTACAATAAATGTGGGAATGGAATCGTTTAGTTACTGCTAAGTGAATCTATAAATGTATCACAAACTCTACCAGATGCATCAAGAAATAATAATCCCACTTCTCTTCTTATTCTTCTCATCTACTCTACATAATCTTCTCTGTTACTCATCATTGGTGCTTTCATCATTTGAACTCAATAATGCTAGAAACACGTAGTATGACGACTGTTGACCCTATAACTACCTTAAGTGCTTCCATGGGGGAGCTGACTGCAAAGACCAAACATCTTGAAGGAGTAGTGCAAAATCACTCTAATCAGATGGAGCGAATGATGACCATGATGGAGGAAATGAAGGAATCAATTTGCGAGCTAAAAACCATCTCAGAGTCTAGAGCAGACAAACAACCATTACACAATGATTCACCGAGTCCCAACTCAACTCCAATATTACCAACACCCTTACGCCAACCACAATCTACAACGATGAATTATATATCACCAGAATTGCAGCAGGCTACTGGTGGGTCTCAAAGCTATAAGATACGCTTCCCTCGTCTTGAAATTCCTCATTTTTAGGAGAAGGCGTTGAAGGATGGCTTTTTCAGATTGAAAGATATTTTGAGTTCCATGGAACTCCATCAGACCAAAAGCTAACTCTTGCAACTTTTTATATGACTGGGGATGCTCTTAAATGATAAATGGTATCAGTGGATGAACGCAACAGGACAAGTGAGATCATGGGACACACTGGTTCGAGATTTGGGACTTCGTTTCGGACCTTCGCTGTTTTGGAATGCGGAAGTGACGCTTAACAAACTAAGTCAGACTTCATCTATATCAACTTACATAAACGAGTTTGAAGCCCTATCTATTCGCACTCCAGGTTTAACGGCTGATAACTTACTGCATAGATTCTTGGCGGGTTTACGCGAAGAAGTCCATCGAGAAATTGTTTTACTGAATCCAACTACACTTCAAACAGCGATGGGAATGGCAAAAGTAGCTGAACAAAAACTCAATTCATTTAAAAACTGGCAGATGCGTAGCTTAGGGAATCGGAGTTCAAGTTCGGAAAGAGCCATTTCTCCTGTTATCAATCAGCATAATACGAGTAGTGTAACAAGTACACTACCTATCCGACGTTTGACACCAGCTCAAATGGCAGCTCGGAGGGAAAAGGGGCTTTGTTATAATTGTGATGAAAAGTTTGTTATTGGGCATCGTTGTAAAGCTAAGTTTCAATGCTTCTAAATGGATGAGCCATATGAAATGGCTGACAATGAAGAGAAAAGAGTAGAGCTTATTGATAAGGTAAAATCACAACCAGATGCTATTCCTTTCGACCAAGATCAATTGAGTATTTCTTTTCATGCTATGGAAGGCCAGCATTTAGCCAGCACTTTAAGATTGGAAGGCAGCATCTTGGGGTGTAAAGTGATTGTGCTCGTGGATAGTGGTTCAACCCATAATTTAATTCAAACTAGAATTGCAAGACACTTGGGTTTAACTATTGAGCCATTAGAATGTCTTAATGAGTTAATGTGACTGTGGGAAACGGATCGAAAATGAGCTGCTAAGGAGTGTGTAACAAGGTGCCATTAAAGTTAACGACTGAAATATTCCATATTGACCTCTACTTGTTACCGATACATGGCGCTGATGTTGTGTTGGGTGCACGCTGGTTGTATGATTTAGGGAATACATGGTTTGATTATCGTAATTTGAGAATGAGCTTTCGGCGAAACAACGAACAAGTGACATTAAATGGACTCCGAGAGTATGGACAGCTTGAGCAACTAAACCTCAATCAGTTGCAGAGGGCAAATCAAGCTGAATCAATAGCATCTTATTTTCAACTTATAGTACAGAAAACAACAACCGCTACTAATGAAGGATTTTGCCATGATAGTGGAACCATTACCATCCATAATGAGAACACCTTGCCACGTGAAAAAGTTGATCACATCTTACAACTTTTGAACGAGTTCAGTGATGTTTTTGAAAGCTTGAATGGTCTGCCACCAAAGAGAAAGGTGGATCATCGTATCATTTTGCACCCAGGAGCTATGCCAGTCAATGTAAGGCCATATAGGTATCCGCACTTTCAAAAAATAGAGATTCAGAAGCTCATCTATGAAATGCTGCGAGAAGGAATCATTAGAGACAGTACAAGCCCATTCTCATCGCCAATACTTTTGGTAAAGAAAAAAGATGGATCTTGGAGGTTCTGTGTGGACTATAGAGCCTTGAATGCAGTAACAATCCGTGATAGATATTGATGCAATAAGGTCTGCACCGGACTTGAAATTGGATGAGTTGAAGGAGACGAGAGGAGACGACGTAGGTTAGGAGTAGAAGAAGCCAAGCGGCGGAGATGAAGCCGTGAGCGGCTGAGATAGGATTAGATTTTAATTCATTGCTTTCCTTTGTTTTCCATACCATCACATTACATATAGTCTCTTCTATTACATTTATTTAATTCTAATTCAGTCCCTCAATTATCTCATAATTGGGTACGTAACATTCCTTCCCCCTTCGGAAAACCTTGTCCTCAAGGTTTGCTATCTCTGGTGGTCTTGGTGAAGAAAATATGATAAACACATCAATGTCCCATGTCTGTCCAACCATCAGCAAAGAGTCAAGCTTGAAGCCGTTCACTTCTTGTCTGACGCAATGGCCATCTTTTGTTTTAATCCAATAGTCAACAAGAGCAATTTCTGTGACTAAAAAGCATGTTTCCTCAATGAAAGCATGTTTCCTCCTGCACCAAAACTTTGCAAATCCAACACTATTTTGATCTGAGAATTTCAATTGTGCATTATGTTCCTCAGCGCCATAACGTACCCACTCCCGGATCCAATACAACTTACATATCAAAAAGTCAGCACCATAACATCCACCCGGATCATAGCTCAGAATATACCCACTCAAGTTATATATGCTTAAGAACCAGGCAAAGACCAAGAAAATCAGATTGAAAACATTACGAAGCTTCACCATCATCTTGCCTGAGTGAGTTTCATCCTTCCCAACAACATATGCATTAACCAACTGCCAAGCCAATAGTCTCATTTCAGATTGAATTTCCTCGGCAGCCATAATCCAATAGTGCGTTTGACTCGTCCCAAAACCGAAACCATATAACTTAAATGAGACATCCAATTGCAAGAGCTGCCAAAAAGTTTGAGAAAGATTATTCCCATCAATGGCTATACATTCAACATTCACGGCAAAAGATGTGGTTATCCACATAATCAAAAATATACTTGGAACAACCCATTGAAGACTGACAACGTGTAAAACCAAATAGACACATTGTCTCCATTGGATGTCATGCTCCATCCTGCCCCTATCCAAAAACAAGTCAACAGCCGAAACCCATTTTCTAACACCCGCAAACTGTTGTAACCATTTATAATCTTCAAACTCAAACCATGTCACCTCACCATATAACAAAAGCACATACACATGTAGCAGATTGCCACAAAACCAACCCGGACTATAGTGTCGATGTCGATACCATTCCTCATGACGACGTGAGTTGTTCTCGTGGTTTGTACTCACTCCAAAATAAAGATCAATTGATAGAGGTCGAAAATGGTAAGCTCTATCAGATTCAACTGTACTAGGAAGTTTTGTAGATATAAAAAATGACAGCTATTGCAGACCCTGACTGTGCAAGTGATAAAAAATCTCAGGTCCAAAGAAATGTCGATTTGTGCCACACACTATTAGCATTCGAAAGTTGGCAGATGCTCTGTTGACTTTTCTTGATTCACCAACCACAATAGACCTCACTGCAGTAGAGTATATTTTCAAAAAATAGCCTCCAATAACACTAAATGAGACAAGGCTTGAAAACCATGTTATCGGTAAGCATGAATGTCCTTTCCAACAATTACTTACCAAACATTTGAGCATGGACCCATCCTTTTGGATTGAAGAGAGCACTAAACGTATATTCTCATAATATGACACCATACTTGAAAAAAGGTCATTTAGAAATACTGTAGGCGATACAAAAACTTATTTGGCCAAGGTGGTTTGAACTGAACATTCCAGACACACAGAAGCCTATCAAGCTCACCAATATTTACATAAACTGAACATGATGTCTCAGAAGCATTCTCACAAGCAGCTGGTCTACATTCACTCATTTCATACAAATCAACAATTGAGGCATCAAACCTTGGTGTTTCACATTCAAAAACAATTTCATCAACCTCTTCATCCACGGACCATGCTATAGAGGAGTAAACAGGGACAACCAAAGGTGATATAGCTATCAAATCTGAACTCATAGATTTAGGATCGGAAGATGTTACCTGTTTGATAGCATCATTCGTTATCTCCTTAGTTTTATCTGATGATGGATCTTCAGAATAAGTAATCTGAATTCCCGGCTGAGGCAGCGGAGGTTGCGGATTCCGATTGCATCCAAACTTCTTTTCGAGGACATCCAACATTCTTTCTAACCGTTCTGTTTGCTGCCTTGTAGCTATACACTGAATCCGTAATGAATCCTCCATCCTTTTAAAACATTGATCGATATTTTTCATCTCCGTGTTGATGTCATTTAGGGCTTTGATATCCTCCGGCAACAAATCGCCATCCGATTCTCTCAACGAGAGCACCATTTGATGCAATAAGGTCTGCACCGGACTTGAAATTGGATGAGTTGAAGGAGACGAGAGGAGACGACGTAGGTTAGGAGTAGAAGAAGCCAAGCGGCGGAGATGAAGCCGTGAGCGGCTGAGATAGGATTAGGTTTTAATTCATTGCTTTCCTTTGTTTTCCATACCATCACATTACATATAGTCTCTTCTACTACATTTATTTAATTCTAATTCAGTCCCTCAATTATCTCATAATTGGGTACGTAACAGATATCCAATCCCGACTGTCGACGAGTTGCTAGATGAACTTCATGGCTCTGTTATATTATCCAAGCTTGACTTACATTCCGGATACCATCAAATAAGAATGAACCCTGAGGATATTTAAAACAGCATTTCGGACGCATGATGGACACTACGAATTCCTTGTAATGCCTTTTGGATTAACTAACGCTCCGACAACTTTTCAGGCCACCATAAATGAAGTTTTCAGATCTCTCTTAAGGCGATGTGTGTTGGTATTTTTTGACGATATCCTCATTTACAGTGCCAACTTGGAGGATCATGTTAAACATCTAAGGGATATATTATACATTTTCGGTTCTAACTCATTTTTTGCAAAACTGTCTAAATGTGAGTTTGCCAAACAAAGTATAGCATATTTAGGACATTTAATATCAAAGCAAGGAGTTGATGTTGTCATGTTGATCCTGACAAGATACATGCAGTTGTACAATGGCCGATACCAAAAAACGTCAAGGAATTACGAGGATTTTTGGGACTCACAGGTTATTATCGTAAATTTGTGAAAGACTACGCAAAGATAGCCAATCCTCTCACACAATTGTTGCAGAAAGATGCCTTTGAATGGAACCTTGAAGCTAACCAAGCCTTTCAGGCGCTGAAGAAAGCTCTAACCACCACTCCAACATTGGCACTACCAAATTTCAGTGAGCAGTTTGTAGTGCAAACAGATGCCTCCGGTGACGGTATTGGGGCAGTCCTATCGCAGAAGGGTAAACCAATTGCTTATTATAGTAGAAAGTTAACACCTTCGCAGACGGCTTCTTCAACTTACAACCGTGAACTTTGTGCGCTTGTGTCGGCCGTCCAAAAGTGGAGGCAGTACTTGCTTGGTTCAAAGTTCTTATTAATCACTGATCATCAGCCTCTTAGAGCTCTTTTAACACAAGCATTTCACACTCCCGATCAACAGAAATGGTTTATCAAGTTGATGGGATTTGAGTTTGACATTCAGTACAAACCGGGAAGTGAAAACGGCCCAGCAGATGCACTCTCGCGTGTTGTGGAAGCATAGTGTCTCACTCTCCAGTGCACTACCAAACCATTGTTTGGCATCTTGAGGTTGCTGCGTACGCTTTATGAGAAATATGAGCCAGCTAATTAAACAATTCTTGACAAAAGTGGTAGAGCATCCTTCACAATATAAAGACTACACTGTGCATGATGGCATGTTACTTTACAAGAACAAGTTATTTATTCCTCAAGGATCATTTCTACAGGATTTAGTATTGCATGAGTTTCATGACTCGCCATCTGGAGGTCATAGGGGAGTGAAACGGACTTTGGCTAGAGTCGCGGCTAACTTCTTTTGGCCAGGGTTACGTAGAGATGTGCAAGAATATGTCTGTAGGATCGTTCTACGTTCCTTGAATCAGACCTAACTTCGGTCTCACTCGATTCACTCAATCTGACTCACTAGACGAACTAGGCGGAAACTGAATCAAATGAAAAACTGAATCGAGACAAGATTTATACCGTGGTTATATGACTTCCGAAGAAGCCTTTAATCCACGTTGTGCGAACCGTAGTTCGAGGTTTCACTATGAGCCAGAACCGCCGGCAACGGATTTACAATCCCGATCAACCACAGACCTGAATCAACACCTGATTCAGCAGCAATACAACACAATCGCTCTACCGAGACTTCGAACAACTCCGCCGAACACCTCTAGATCGAAAACCCTTGTTGAATCGCTTTGATCACTTTGCTTTCTCAAAGATTCGCTTTTCTTGAAAAAATCGCGTTCTGAAGAAGATGATGACGCAGAGCCTTATATAGATCTCCAGATTCGATCACAGCCGTTCGTCACGCTTCGATCCAGGCCGTCCACTTCTAACAGCTTAACAACCTCAGACTTCTGCTAAAACGACGTCGTCTCATTTGATGACGTGGCTCATCCTGCATCACTCGTTCTTCATCCTTAGTTCTGATGACGTGGCTCATTCTGCATCACACCTTGACGCAGACCATGACGCAGCTTCACATTCAACAATCCTCCACCTGAAGCTGCCATTCCCTTCTTCCAGCAACTCCAGCTCTTTCCCTTCCTCATATATAGTGAACCTCTACCTATGGTTTATCGCACAATACCTGCAAAACAAACTTACCCAACTCTCAGCAAATCCAGGCAAAGCCTGAACTTGGCTAAGGTCACAATCTTAGTCCCAACATCTGAAACATTTTCAGCAGTATTGACTTTAACAATTTTAACTACACCTGCAGCAACTTTAGATCTAGTAAAATGATACTTAACCTCAACATGCTTTGTCCTTTCATGATATATGGGATTCTTGCATAAGTAGATTGCAGACTGACTATCAGAGTGAATCAGCCCAGGCTGATCTGAAACTCTGATTTCCTTCAACAAACCTTGAAGCCATATGCTCTCCTTCACTGCCTCACTAATCGCCACATACTCTGCTTCAGTAGTAGAGAGAGTAACTATAGATTGCAGTCCTGATTTCCATGACACACAATTTCCACCAAACATGAAGAAGTAGGCTGTAGTAGACTTTCTTGTATCTTTGTCACCTGCAAAATCTGAGTCTACATACCCCACAAGATCAAGTCCAGTAACCTTCTTATCAAATTGTAAGCCATAATCAAGAGTTCCAGATATGTAAGACAACACATGCTTAATAGCCAACCAATGCTCATAGCCTGGATTAGACATGAACCTACTCAGCACTGACACAGCATAAGCTAAGTCAGGCCTTGTGCTGATCATAGCATACATTATCGAACCCAACACATTTGCATAAGGATACTTCTCCATCCTAAGCTGTTCTATCCTATCCTTAGGGCACTTGGTTCTACTAAGCTCAAAATGAGCAGCTAAAGGCATGCTCACAATCTTACAATCTTTAGCATGAAATTTCTGAATCACCTTCTCTAAATAAGGCTTCTGATGCAGTTTCAAGCTATGTCTTGATCTATCCCTTTCTATGATCATACCTAGTATTTTCTTAGCTTTACCTAAGTCTTTCATGGCAAAAGCCGTATTAAGCTTCTTCTTAAGTTCAGCAATCCTAGAGCAAGACTTACTTATGAGTAGCATATCATCAACATACAAAAGTATGAACACAGATTCACCTTTGTCAAGAGAAAAATATAGACAGCTATCATAATCACTTCTAGCAAAACCTATGCTAAGCACAAATTCATCAAACTTCAAATACCATTGCCTAGGACTCTGCCTCAAGCCATATAAAGACTTCCTCAAGAAACATACATGATCAGGGTACCTCTTATCCTCAAAACCTTCTGGCTGCCTCATGAAAATCTGCTCCTCCAAATTCCCATGAAGAAAAGCTGTAGTCACATCCATCTGTTCTAATTCTAAATCATAGTGTGCTACAAGAGACAGCATTAATCTAATAGTTTTGAATTTCACAACAGGAGAAAATATTTCAGTGAAATCAATACCAGGTTTTTGAGTATACCCTTTAGCCACAAGTCTGGCCTTATACCTGGGAGGGTCAGCCTGAGTCAGGCCTTCCTTTACCTTGAACAACCACCTGCATTCCACAAGCTTCTTGCCATCAGGCTTCCTCACCAGCTCCCAAGTCTTGTTATCCCACAAAGACTTCATCTCGTCTTGCATTGCAGCCAGCCACTTGCCTTTGTCAGCACTCTCATAGCCTCCTTGTAATTATCTGGCTCATGATGCTGTACTTCATTTGCTGCATACAAAGCTGTAAAGATTAGTTCAGCATAAGAGTTATATCTAGTATTAGGCACCACTGGTCTCCTGGCTCTATCCCTGGCCAACATGTAATCAGACAAGTCCTCATTTCCCTGATCTGGATCACCCTCCTGAGCCTCCACCTGATTCAGGTCCTCTGCTTCTTCGACAGCTGCATCGCCAACTGCTTCAGCACCTTGCTCATGGATCTCAACGTCAGCTTGAGTCTCATTTGTCTCTTCTTGACCAGTAATGTCATAATTTATAACCTCATTCTGAATCCTTCTGACTGATCAACCTGACTACGCCCTGAGTCACAGTCCTGCATGGGAAACTGCCTTCGTCAAAGACAACATCCCTGCTCAAGATCACCTTAACTCCTGGTGAATCTCTCTCCCAAAGTCTATACCCCTTGGTACCATAGTCATGATGGTATCCCAAGAACACACATCTAATGCTCCTAGCATCGAGCTTACCTTCCTTGGTATGTGCATAGGCAGCACAACCAAATATCCTGAGGTGAGTCAGATCAGGAGCTTTCCCAGTCCAAACCTCCAATGGACTCTTGAACCCAAGAACCTTAGTAGGTATCCTGTTCAACAGATGAACTGCAGTCATAGCTGCATCACCCCAGAAAGTCTTCCTTATTCCAGCAGTGAACAACAGACTTCTCACTTTCTCGAGCAGAGTCCTGTTGAACCTCTCAGCCACCCCATTCTGCTGTGGAGTGTGCCTCACAGTCCTGTGCCTCATGATGCCATGATCCAGGCAGAACTTGTCAAAGGCCTCGTTGCAGTACTCCAGACCATTGTCTGTCCTCAAGAATTTCACCTTCTTGTTGGTCTGATTCTCATGAAGAGCTTTCCACTCCTGAAACTTACTCAGCACCTCATCCTTCGTCTTCAGCAGAAATATCCAAGTCCTCCTTGAATAATCATCCACTAGACTCATGATGTACTTGTTTCCTCCATGTGAATCAACACTTGCTGGACCCCAAAGATCTGAGTGAATGTACTCTAGCACCTCCTTTGAAGTATGCTTGCCTGTATCAAACTTCTTCCTGACTTGCTTAGCTTGAACACAAGGCTCACAAAATTGAAGTTCTTCAATAACTCCACTACCAAGTTGTCCAGCCTGCTTCAGGATCTTAAGACTCTTGATCCCTGCATGGCCAAGCCTGAGATGCCACTTCAACGAGTTTGTCATGGTGGGCAGATTATTGGTACTAAGCCTCCACCCAATTTGGTACATGACCCATCAAGGACATACAAACCTCCAATCTTTTTGCCAACAAGCACAACCTTGCCTTTCCTGCAAACTCTAAGCTCACCACCTTCTGCAACATACTTACATCCTATGTCATCAAGTGCACCAAGAGAAATCAGATTCCTCCTTAGACCAGGGACACACCTCACCTTAGTCAGGATAACTTCTTTACCATCAGTCAGCCTCAAAGTGATGTTTCCTATCCCAACCACTTGACACACATTGTTGTTGCCCATGTACACCTTCTCATCCTTAACTGGCTCAAATCCTGAAACCAATCTTGAAGGGCACATATGGTAGGAGCAGCCTGTCCATGATCCACTGATCCATCTGAAAGTTATCAGACACAGTCAAGACCTCTGGAGCACCTTCTTGTCTGTTCTGAGTCAGGGCTAGATTAGTCTCTGAATCAGCATTCTCCCTGTTCTTCCACTTGAAGCAATTCTTCTTCAAATGACCAGTCTTACCACAATAGAGCACTTCCTAGTCTCCCCTGATCCTTTACCATCTTTCTTTTTGTCAGACTTGGTCTTAGAATCATAATTGTTAGTCTTGTTTTGGCCCTTACTGTTGTTTCCATTTCCTTTGCTTTTAACAAACAGGTTTGATCCAGCCTTTGCCTTAGCTTGTTTAATCTCAAGCTCCCTGGTTCTCAGGGCATTACACAGCAGATCATAGGATGGCACATTGCCAGTATACTGAAATGCATTCCTAACTACTGCATAATTATCAGGTAGTGAATTCAACAAAATCATGACAGCAGACACATCATCAAGTTTGTGAGGAGTATCAACCAACATAAAGACAATTTCAAGAACTCATCCAAATTATCATCAACTGATTTAGCAGCATCCATCTTGAATGAAAATAGTGCAGCTTTAATGTATGCTAGATTAGATGTTACCTGGTTCGAGTAAGCTCTTCCAGTCTATTCCACATATCAAGGACTGTTTTACAAGTACAGACCTTCCTGATGATAGTATCTGACAGCCCAGTATCAACAAGTTCTTAGCTTCTTTCATAATCTTGTTTTTCTTCTTTTTGTCTTCTTCAGACCATTGTGCCTCAGGTTCCAAGGCTACATCCACTTCTTGGTGTGACAGCAAAGCTTGCATCCGCAGTTTCCAGACTTGGAAATCAATCTTCCCATCAAACTGCACAATCTCTACCCTTCCAGGTGCATCCCGTGAATCAGAAACCCAAGACTCAGATGAACTAGCTCCCGCTCTGATACCACTGTAGGATCGTTCTACGTTCCTTGAATCAGACCTAACTTCGTTCTCACTCGATTCACTCAATCTGACTCACTAGATGAACTAGGCGGAAACTGAATCAAATGAAAAACTGAATCGAGACAAGATTTATACCGTGGTTATATGACTTCCGAAGAAGCCTTTAATCCACGTTGTGCGAACCGTAGTTCGAGGTTTCACTATGAGCCAGAACCGCCGGCAACGGATTTACAATCTCCGATCAACCACAAACCTGAATCAACACCTGATTCAGCAGCAATACAACACAATCGCTCTACCAAGACTTCGAACAACTCCGCCGAACACCTCTAGATCGAAAACCCTTGTTGAATCGCTTTGATCACTTTGCTTTCTCGAAGATTCGCTTTTCTTGAAAAAATCGCGTTCTGAAGAAGATGACGATGCAGAGCCTTATATAGATCTCCAGATTCGATCACAGCCGTTCGTCACGCTTCGATCCAGGCCGTCCACTCCTAACAGCTTAACAACCTCAGACTTCTGCTAAAACACGTCGTCTCATTTGATGACGTGCTCATCCTACATCACTCGTCTTCATCCTTAGTCTGATGACGTGGCTCATTCTGCATCACACCTTGACGCAGACCATGACGCAGCTTCACATTTCAACATCCAGTCTAGGAAATCTTCGATGTTCAAATTCCCATGGAAAGTCGGTAAATAAACACGTATCTTTGGTTGTTGTGCATGATCTGGTATGTAATTATGCACTAATTCTGAATCATCATCAGATGACTCATCTGCAGCAGGAGCGTGAAGCTGATGTTGTCTATCTCGTAATGCCAAATTATGTATTTGTGGTGGAGGTAGTGCCCTTGCTCTGTTAAGGTCATCAGTAGCTTGTTCACCTTTTGTCATTTGTTCAAAGCGTGCATTGAGTTGTTGTTGCTGCGTATGTTGTTCTTCAAGGCGATCCAGCCGTTGGCAAATGCTCTGAAGCATATCACGGACCTCCTGAAGAGTACTATTTGCTGCCATGGTCCAGGAGAAAAGACTTCTGATACCAATTGATGTAGCGGAAGCAGAGAAATGAGAGTCGAAAACAATAACTCTTCCAACCGAAGCTAGAAGAACAAGAAAACAAAAATGAACGTTGTAGATGGAAAATAGATATTGAATTTCATGACCACTAATGTGTTACACATCTGCTTATGTAGCAAATGAAAGTCTAAAAATGGGTGGAACTAAAAATACATGTGTGAAAGAAAAATAGAAAAATGAATCTGAGTGGTCTGTGGAAAGGAGCTTTTAATGGCTCTGTTTGCTATGTTCATGGAAGGCGGAGTGAATGCTCTTTATCAGTAATAAATGTCGAGATATGCGAAAAGAAGTTACATGTCGAGATATGCCCTCGACACCCCTCTTGTAGCAAAAAAGGTGTCGATGCCCCAAGCTAAAAGTTGATAAATGACCCAAAAGTTCAGACTAACTATGTCGGAGTTTGGATGCTAAGAGATAAGGGCTTGGTGGCCTTTTATACAGCAAAATGACCTTGGAATCTCTTGGACGCGTCTAGGCCCTTCTAACGTGGCTGGGCACATGTATAAGCCTTATAGGCGCGAACAGACTAGCCTTTGCATGTTGACAGGCTTGCCTTTGCGCGGGACTCCCTTTGGACGTTGCTTGATTGAGTCTCCCTCGGCAGGCCTTTGGCTAGCTCGGCAATGACGTTGGGTTTCTCGGACTTGGCTCAGGATTCCTCGATCAGCTCGGCACGGCCCTCGGCTTTCTCGATCTTGGCCTTCGACTTTTGTACATGGCTAGGGATTCCTCGATCACCACAGCAAGGCCCTCGGTTGGCTCGTCCTTGGCCTTTGGTTTCTCGTATTTGGCTCGGAATTCCTTTGCAACCTTGGTAAGGCCTTCGGCTCTCTGGGTCAGGTCCTTTGGTTCCTCGCGCTTAGATTGGAATTCCTCGGCAACCTTGGCAGAGCCTTTGGCTCTCTCGGTCAGGCCTTCGGTTCCTCGCACTAAGCTTGGAATTCCTCGGTAACCTCGACAGGGGCTTCGGCTCTCTCGTCTAGGGCCTTCAATTCAGATCAGACCTCCAGTTCCTCGCGTCTAGCTTGTAATTCCTCGGCACACTTAGCCAATTGCCTGGGTTTCTCGACTGGTGCGGACAATCCTCAAAAGTCATTTGAGGTGACTTTCAGAGTGCGACAGGCTTCACGAAAGTCACTTAGGATGTCTTTCGCCACGTTGGACATCAAAAGACTTGGCTCGACCGAGTTCTCATGAATGGACGTAGCAAAATAAAGCACGTTGACGAAGCGGAAGCCCGCATGAATTGACAAGTGACAAATTCACAAATCAATACTGGATAAACCAGATATAAATCGAGTAAAACTCGAGTTTTTATTGATTCAAAAGATGAGAATTACATGAAACTTAGCTAGTTTTTATATGAAAATAAAACAAACTTAAACAAGCTAAAAAGCGATGTGAGATAAAGAAAAACATGGCCTTGAAGCCTTCATCAGTCTCCTCCACTTATGGAGAACTCGACCTTGAATTCTCTTACCAATATAATGCTTCATCTTCATGATACTCGGAGATATCTGCAACATTAATAGTGTTGGATACATCCATAGAATCAGGGAGTGAAACCATATAGGCATTGTCGTTGATCTTTTTAACAATCTTGAACGGTCTGTATTTTTTGGGTTTCAATTTCTTGTAGGTACCAACTGGAGATCTTTCCTTCCTCAAGAACAACATAACATCATCTCCGACACTAAGTAACTTCTCTCGACGTTTTTTGTTTGCAGCTGTCTTATTCCTTTGCCCTATAGCTTCCAACTTTGCTTTGACTTCTTCTTTAACCTCTTGTACTTCTTTGGCCATCTTCTCAGCAGCTATACTGATTCCATGACTCTTTGGTAGCTTCACCAAGTGAACAACATGATTGGGAACAGATGTATAAACAATCACAAATGGTGATCGTCCAGTAGCTGAATGTATTGCACTATTGTAAGCAAACTCTACTTGGGGTAAAGCCAGATCCCACTGCTTAGGTTTGTCACCACAAATGCTGTGAATCATATTCCCCAATGTCCTATTTGTCACTTTTATTTGACCATTTGTTTGAGGGTGTGCTGTAGAACTTCCGTTGAGTGTTGTCCCAAACATCCTCCACAATGTAATCCAAAAATGAGATAAAAATTTTGTGTCGCGATCCGATGTGATGGACTTGGGAACTTCATGTAAACGAACAACTTCTTTGAAAAATATTTTTGCAATATTTGAAGCATCAGAAGTCTTCTTGCAAGCAATAAAATGTGTCATCTTTGAAAATTTATCAACCACAACAAATACAGAGTCAACTCTTCCTTGTGTCTTAGGCAACCCCAACACAAAATCCATTGAATGCTCTTGCCAAATATCATCAGGAACAGGTAAAGGCATACAAAGGCCAGTGTTCTGAGATTGTCCTTTGGATACTTCACATGTGTAGCATTTCTTGACAATAATAGTTACATCTTTCTTCAACTGTGGCCAATAGTACCGTTGCTGCAGACTAGCGATGGTTTTGTCTCTCCCCAAATGACCACTTAGTCCTCCACCAAGCAAATCTCGTATCAGCTTCTCACGCAATGAACTTGGAATGCATAATTGATTTCCTTTGAATAGATAACCATCTTTGATATGAAAATCAACACAAGGATGTTGCGATTTGCACTTAGCCCACACTTCTTTAAAGTCTGGATCCTCATTATATAAATCCTTTAGCACTTAAAATCCCACAATTTCTTGTAATAACGTAACAAGTAAAGAAGCTCTTCTACTTAATGCATTAGCGACTTGATTCTGAACTCCTGATTTGTGTTGAATAATGATTGGAAACTTTTGCAAGTAACTAACCCAACTAGCATGCCTCTTATTGATGATCTTCTGGCCATGAAGGAACTTCAACCCTTGATGATCTGTGAAAAGAATGAATTTCCGTTGAACCAAATAATGCTCCCATTGCCTCAATGCTCGATAAACAGCATAGAATTCTTGATCATAAGTGTTCCATTTTTGGCGTGCATCACTTAGCTTCTCACTAAAAACGGCCACCGGCCTCTTCTCCTGAGTTAAAACAGCACCAATACCCACTCCAGTAGCATCGCACTCCACTTGAAAAATCTTGTCAAAATCAGGTAAAACTAAAACAGGTGTTGTACACAGTTTCTCTTTGATCAGCTCAAAACTCGACTCTTGTTCGGGACCCTATTGGAACTTTCCTTTCTTTAGACACTCCGTAATATGTGCAGTGATAGTGCTGAAGTCTCGAACAAATCTCCTGTAAAAGGTGGCTAAACCATGAAAACTTTGCACTTCTGTAACTGACTTTGGGACTGGCCAATCGCGAATAGCATGCACCTTCTCTTCATCCATTTGAATTCCCTCCTCTCCAACGATAAAACCCAAAAACAATAGCTTATGGGTACAAAAGTACACTTCTTCAGATTGACATACAACTTGTTCTCCTGAAGCGTCTTTAAAACTTGTGTCAAATGCTGCAAATGTTCCTCTTCGTTCTTGCTGTAAATTAGAATGTCATCAAAATAGACAACGATAAATGATCCAGTAAAAGGTCGTAAGACTTGATTCATGAATCGCATGAAAGTGCTGGGGGCGTTGAATAACTCGAAAGGGATGACTAACCACTCCTACAATCCATCTTTACTTTTGAAAGCTGTCTTCCATTCATCACCAGGACGAATTCCGATTTGATGGTAGCCACTACGCAAGTCTATCTTCGAGAATACCTTTGATCCCGATAACTCATCAAGCATGTCTTCCAAACGAGGGATTGAGAATCGATGCTTGATGGTGATCTTGTTGATAGCTCTACTATCAACACACATCCTCCACTGATTCCCCTTCTTTGGCACGAGAAGAACAGCAATTGCACATGAACACATGCTTTCCTTGATAAAACTTCTTCAGCAAGTCCTCGATTTGGCCCCTTAGGATATCATTCTCCTTCGGACCCATACGATAATGAGGAAGGTTAGGAAGACTTGCTCCATGAATCAAGTCAACATGATGTTAAATATCACGCATCGGAGGAAGGTTGTTGGGAAAATCTTCTGAAATTAGCTCTTCAAAATCTCTAAGAATCTCTTTGACATTTTCTGGAATGACGTCTCACTGTCTTGAGCATTAAGCAATCCTTTGATCACAACTGGACAAAAATATTTGGATTCTTTCACATCAGCGGCTAATTCGTTTTCATTTTGAGACATCACTAGAAAGTTAGACTTTGTAACTTCTTCAGGTTTATCAAAACTCAGAACTTGAGGCACTGCAATCTTATGTGAGTTCCCTGTAAACAACAACACGTTATCTTTGCTTCTATAGGTTATGTCAGTATCGTATTGCCTGGGAAGACCAAGCAAAATATGACAAACATCCATGTCAAGAACATCACATTGCACTTTCTCTTGATAATATTTTCCAAATTAAATTGGAACTTGGCAAACTAATGACATTCGTACTTGACTGTCTTTACTCACCCAACCTAGTGAATAGGGTTTTTCATGAGGTTTTGTAGGTAAATTCAAGTACTTCACCAACTTCTGAGAAACTAAGTTCTCCCTACTCAACTATTAGATTGCACAGTTTATTGTTTATAGAGAAGTGTGCTCTAAACAAATTTTTACGTTGCCCCATACTTTGTTGAAAATAGGATCCTCCGCAACACAACATTAACTCTTTCTTCAGATTCTTCTTCAGCAAACTCTACGTCAGCATATTCATCATTATCTTCTACTCCTTGTTCTTCATCGTTGTGAGTAGGTACTTGAGTGACAAATGCAACAGTATCTCTTAATGGACAAACATTTGACACGTGTCCAACTCCTCCACCATGATAACATTTTCCTTCCGTTGGTTTGGCATATGGATTTGTGGGTCTTGGTCTTACAGCTCTGCATGGATCATTTGGACGAGTTGCAGGTTTATGCACTGGAGATGCTTCCTTCATTACCTTTTTTCTTTACTACTTCCGACTTCTACCGCTTCACGTAGTTGAATCCTCGGGAGAGATTGAAAATTTCTTGGGGACTTCTCCATCAATTCTGCTTTAATGCCAAAATGGATGCCTCTGCCACAGTTCAAACAGTTTGCAGTCCCATCTTTTCTTGCAAACATCCTTTAAGTCCACTGATGTAACGAGCCACCTTCTGATTCTCTGTCTCTTTCAACTCATTGCGTTTAGACAGTCGGAGGAACTCTGTAGTGTACTTTGTCAAACTCCTGCTCCCTTGATGACAATCAATATACATTCTTTAAAGGATCTGTTCGTAATTCTCAAGAAAGAATCTCTCCGTCATCAGCTACCTTATGCGTCTCCAAGGCCAAATTGGACTCTTACGTTGTGCTCGTCGTTATGCTACCAGTCTGTCCCACCATACCGCAGTTGTGCTTTTTGAACGGATTGCTACCATCTTCACATGTTTACTCTCTGAAACCTCCATGACATCAAAGAATCTATCAACTTGGATTTGCCAATTTAAAAACTCCTCAATTCCCATTGTTCCATAGAACAATGGAATATCTGCCTTGACTCGATAATCATGATGATTATTTTGATCTCCAACTTGAGACTCCTCATCATTCTCAAGCTCATCTTTGATAAGGCATTTTTATATGTTGTTTTAGGTCCTTTTACACTACTTAGATTTTTAACATTTTTAGTATAAGATTACGCTTTTGGTATAGTTTTATATCTCAGGTTTATCATAAGAGTTAGAACAAAAGTGCAACAAGAAGGCTGAATCTCGGAGCAAAGAACAACAAGTTGATAAGAGCCGGAAAACCAAGGAGCGCGCGAGAAGTGTAGCGCGAGTAATGAGTCGCGCAGAGTAGAGCAAAACGGTGATGTCAGCAACCAGTGACAAATCCAGAGCGATGACGCGCAAAGAATATTTCTAAAGCTGGTTTTTAGAGATAAAGATGATTTTCATATATTTTCTTGCCTATTTTATAGCGGAAACCCTAGCAGGCAAAGCTATAAATACCATGCATAACGGACATCACAAAGAGGGTGATTTTAAAGAGAAGAACGCAAGGCTGCCGGCGCAAGTCCGAAACGCGCGATACCGATCACGCGCAATCAGGCTATTAGTTTCAATACTTGTTGTTTTTCATACAAACATTGAGATGAATATGTTCAGCATGTCTAGTTAACTTTCTGAATTCAGTTTAGATTTTGAGCTATGAATAATATGTTTTGAGGTTTATTTTTAATGCATGACACGTTTAGTATTATTACTCCAAACTTAATTGCATGATAATTAAGTTAGATAGTTAAGCGAAGCCTTTACCCGCAGACTTAATTATAGAATCTATTGTCTATTGTTAAACTATCAGAGGTACGTTACAGTGAATGATAGAAGTAGCACTAGGATAGTTAATCACTACTTTTACCGGATTCGTGGATAATTAGACTAGGTTGGGTAGTAATATCATATAGACCTTTGCCGGAATATATGTGTAAGTTATTAAGCCTTTACCATACCTTAGCTTACGTAGACAATCTGTCATAGATCTTTCGTAGTGATAAACATAAATTTTGTAGTGATAAGTCTAAGCTGAGATCATCTCTTGTTTATTGTCTAACTCTCGTATTTGCAATCTGCGCGCGCCAGTAGTACTTGCGCACCTTTTTCTTACTTGTTCACTTACTCACGCACAACCCCAATCTTAGTTTGTAGATAAAAGTTAACTTCTCACCATTCTCTGTGGATTCGATCCCAGCTTACCCTTACTATACTAAGGAGGAGATTTGGGATAAATTTGCAACACACAACGACGTGCCGTCAAATTATGGCGCCGTTGCCGGGGAGGTTATTAAGCCTTGACCGGACCTTAACTTACGTGGACATTATATCATGTATCTTTAGTGACCAATGATAATCATAGAGTTCATAGTGACGAGTTTGAACCGAGCTCATCTCTGTTTCTGTTAAACACTTTTATAACTGCATTCTGTTGCGCTAGTGTTACTTGCGCGCTTGTTTTTCTCACTTTATTTGCTCACTCACAAAACCCCAGTTTTAGTTTGTAGATAAAAGTCAACTTCTCACCGTTCTCTGTGGAATCGACCCCAGCTTACCCTTACTATACTAAGGAGGAGATTTGGGATAAAGTTGCAACACATAACGACGTGCCGTCAAATTATTGTAACTTAGTTTTAGTGTAATTTTAACTTAGTTTTAGTTGTAATTGTAACTTAGTTTTAGTTGTAATTGTAACTTAGTTTTAATGTAATTTTAACTTCGTTTTGTAACTTAGTTTTAGTCATAATTGTAACTTAGTTTAGTTGTAATTTTGTTTTAGCTGTTATCGTAATTGTAATTTAGTATAGTTAGGATATTGTAATTTAGTCTAGTTAGGATACTTGGTTCTGTCTGGGTAAGCTGCAGGACCGTAAACGGTCATGCAAGTTTTCACGATCGTACGCGAGAATAGACACGCGTTCTGACGCGTGATGGCACGTCGTTGTGTGCTGCAAATTTATCCCGAATATCCTCCTTAGTATATTAAGGGTAAGCTGGGGTCGAATCCACAGGGAACGGTGAGAAGTTGACTTTTATCTACAAACTAAAATTGGGGTTTTGTGAGTGAGCAAATAAAGTGAGAAAAACAAGCGCGCAAGTAACACTGGCGCGCAACAGAATGCAGTTATAAAAGTGTTTAATAGAAACAGAGATGAGCTCGGTTCAGACTCGTCACTATGAACTCTATGCTTATCATTGGTCACTAAAGATACATGATATAATGTCCACGTAAGTTAAGGTCCGGTCAAGGCTTAATAACCTACACATACATTCTGGTCAAGGTCTGTATGATATTACTACATTTATCTTTAATAATGTAAATTATACCTTTAAACCTTAATTTACAATCGTCAGACTTTGTTTTCAGGCATACAATGATTACAAATATGGATTTATGCAATCAAGTATTCATGAACCTGAGTTTGCACACTTGGGAACACATTGTCAGATGCTTTATCATCGTGCAAATCAGCTAGAAGTCGCACTATCTATCTTTATACCAAGTGAAGTCTATGGTGATGATGTATGGGCTCACTTGTATAAGGATGATATTGTTGAAGTTTTACAGTTGGAAAAGATTGGAGATACGGCGCTTGAATTATATATGAGGTATTACTTTCATTCATCATGCACTATTATCTGAAATTAATTGAATTTCAGTATTATTTCTAATTTAAATCGTTTCAGTTATCTTTTCAATGAGTTTGGACGCTTCGGATTCAAATTTGGGTTTATTAGACCGTCGTCCACGACAAGCATTCGAGACATTACCTCAAGAGTTTCGATTTTGACGTCTCGGTTGACAATGCCTGATAGCTCATCCTTCTTTTGTTATTTTCTACCATATTGTGATCCACAAGAGTAAGTATTCTACTAAATTTTGAATTTGATAGTTTTTAGCAACTTTTAAGATTTAACTTAACTTGTTTTTCATCATGTTCTTGAAGGAGTCATTGGATGTTGTGTGTGTTTTTTCCAAGACAAAATCTGGTATATTGGCTAGATCCAATGGCTGGCATGATTCGATCGGATGTTTGGCGATTAATTGAAAAGTAAGTGTAAAATTTTAAATTATTGGTTTTCGTTTTAATTTTATACTTCAAAATGTCAGCAAACATTTTTTGTGTTTTGAAATCTAGGAGTTTTCAAAACATTCAAATTATGATGGATCCTCTTCACAATCTAGATCGACTACATGGATAACAGTCGAGGTAATTAATTTAATTTCTAGCATACTTTTACATTTACAGTTGAAATAAAATATAGTAACATCATGTGTTTTTACGTTTGTAGTGTCCACGACAACCAGAGGGAACGAACTTATGTGGTTATTATTGCATAAGATATCATTAAGTATGTCCAAGAAAATAATGGACAACTTCATGATAATCTTATTAATGTAAGTTTCATCTTTTTCGTTGTCTTTTTAAAAATATATACAATTTGCATTTATATAAAACGTGTTTTGATGTGAAAATAGGTGTTTCCAAATGGACGGGAAAGTTACCCGTCTTTCGTCATGAACGAAGTAAGGGATGAATTCACCTATTACATTCTTGATTGTCGCGTTCAAGATTATCAATGGAATTGATGAGGTAATCTATATAATTATAAAATATCATTGTTTCAATGAATGTTGTGA